>JAVDBV010002451.1:0-14205 GCA_032619315.1 Piper longum
ATAAAAGTGCAAAAGAAAATAATAGTCAAGTTTATAATAATAAATAATATTATTAATTAAGTATGTATTGATAAGTGAAACATTTTAATTCAAGTATAACTTTTTATAATTAAATAATACTCTAATTTTTTCTTAGCAATGAAAATATTAAATTAATTATTTAATTGAAATCCTATATTAAGTATATATTATTAAATAGAAAATTTTAATTCCGGGAATAAAATTATAAATATATAAGTAAATTTTATTAATTTGTTACAATTCCTCATTTGAGTAGAATTATATTCAGAAGTTTTTAGAATAATAATTAATCATAATAGAAATATTAAATTAAGTTAGTATTAATAGGCCCACTAAAATATATTTAAACTGAAAAGAATTATTTGTACTTTCAAACTTTATTTTGAGAGCTTATTTATATCTACGTGAGCATTAAATAACGCACCTTCTAATATTTTAAAAGCCATCGACGTAATTAGATATAAGTAAGTTTTTAAAATGTATAAAGCACAACCCACTTAAATTTTATCATTTAATAGGCGCCAACAGTTTTGTCCAAGTCCGAATCCCACTTTTCTCGTCCACTATCTGGACCAACCTTGACAGCCTTGTCCGCCGATCGACATCTGCCCTTAAGTACGACAATCAATATCATAGTTTATTTATTATCTTCCACGTTGGGGAGATGAGACCAAGTAAATTTAGAACGAAAAACAGCTCATGGAACGTTTAATTCTAAGTATAGGTTTGGCTCAATTTTATTTTTATTTTTTATTGAAGACGAATTTTGTGGGGGAGATCAATACGGAAGATAACAGTGTTAGTATTGCTCCTCTTTTGGTGCCGTGCCCTAGAACCGTCTCATTGCTCGGTATATAGGCTGTACAGTTTGTACTAGGGAGCATCCTAGTATGCTGGACGATGGTTGATCACAATATATGAGCACCTCGTTTTTGCGTCTATACTACGCCTCTTATCAGATGGGATGGTCTCCACTAGAGACGCAATGAAGCGAAAAGATAACAACACTTAGATTGGGCGACGGCCATGTACTTTTGACGGCGAGACTACTAGAAGATTTTATCACCAACGCCAACACCAGAAAACCTGCTTTGGTGACCATGGTCACTGCAAATTTTAGATGATCCGCCGAACGGTGAACCATAAGGTGGCTGCGAAACTGTTCCAATAAAGCAGGGAGGAGATTGGCTTGATTGCATAAGTTAACAAATGAAGAAAAGATATTAACGGAATAGTCAATATAGATCGGTACCGTGGGCAACTGAGCAAGACAGTAAATAACCTATTTGCAGGCCGGCATTTTATTTTTCTGAAAAAATTTTGGCCGCGCCGATGGGGACGCCGAGTGCTCGAAGCAAGTAGCGGCCCCTGGGTTTCAAAATCTTCATCTTCTTACACTCGACACTGGAAAAGAAGTGACTGCAAACTATTTTCATTATTTCAATAAATCCCCCTAAAACCTTATAATGTTTGACACTTGTACCTATCCAAAACCAGCCACAATAGAATAAGTAGAATTTTATTTCGGAAGAATAAATACAGTTTCATCTCGTTGAGCTTTTTTTGTCCTCCAAGCTCGTTGCATTACACTTGATCTCTTTCTCTGTCGGCTCTATTGAAAGTTTGCTAGGTCTAGGAGTAGTATCTCAGTTCACATACCTCGTACACATTAATTATCACCCTTACAGGACAACTGACATCGCATACACGAATGAGGCTCATATTCTAAAGTTAAATAGAACACTAAATTTTATCTTACAATAGGTAGATGGAAAAGAAGGCTCAACATTCACACCCTGAAACACGTGAACTGCCGGGAGAAATTGTAGAGGCAGTTATTCCTTCTGATAAAAAGAGAGAACCAGATCCGTGTGTACAGAAAACAGCTGGGTGTCCACGAAGAGCTGTTTAACAAAGAGCAGTTGGAACAAATACATCATAACTATACGTAACCAAATACTTCGTTGCATTCCAAATATTCTTGAATAATAAGAAACAAAATTTTTCCATCATCATTTCGCAAACAGAGGTGTAATATCTGGATTTGAAATAACAGGTGGAAGGAGCTTGGAAATTGAAAACAGTAATATAAAGATAAAGAAAAATGAAAATGTAGATGCCTTCCATGCATATTGCATGGCCAGCAAAAAAACTAATAATATTTCTTAAAAAAAAAGAAAGAAAATTTTGCAGTCAGTACGTAAATATTCTACCATACAGTCATAGTATCCTAACTACGTTTAAATAAATTTTAAAATATTGCAATTTTAAAAACTAGTACAAGTTAACGTCACACCTAAGTGAAGGAATTCCGTATCCTAAGTGGTGGAATACCGTATTTGGAGGTTGCAAAAAACAACCACTTAATGAAAGGTTACAGCGAGAAGTGCCTCGTAAGCTTACCTTCATAAATGGTCGATCACGGCTTGGGAAAGAATCAATGAAACTCTCTTTTAAAAGTAATGACACCTACAAGATAAAGGAACTATAAAAAGGTAAAAGTCTCACCCTCATGATCAAAATCGCAACAGCTCAAAGATAAAAATGAAGAGAACAGTTTAAGATAGTGTCTTCAATCCCCCAATCATGTCAAATCAGTTTATGCTCTAGGTCTATCATGGACGGTAGGTAAGTAAAATAATCTATGCACATAGAAAGTTGAAACCAAGTATTATGAACAAATCTACACCTTGTTACGATAGTGAACAAAATTCTATTATGTGCCTCAAATTCAGTTTATCAGTGCACAGCAACAGCTTTTTTTTTTTTTAAGAACTTCTGTACAACACCAACCCACACTCGTACATCCACACAGATAACCACCACAATTCACTCCAACCCATCCCCAGGAATTGAGCTCCCACCCTACCCCAAAATACTATTGCCTTAACTGGGGCACCAGGAGAACGTAGATGCTTACCAACGACTTAAACAATGAAAATATCTATAATCCAAATGGGACAAGAGAGCAGAAAGATGTGATATGCACAAAACTATTACCAACAAAAGTTCAAAAGTTAACAAATAGAAACAGGAATAATATTTTATAAATAAATAAACATAATCAACATTTTTCAAAAGATCCAACCTTGTCATCATTGGATTGCACGTTGGTGATTGTATGAGAACGCAGATTTGAGCATAGAGAATCCAAGTATGATCTTAAAACGGCTAGAAAGCCTTTTGCTGCTTCAGCCTATATCAATGGATATTCACAAGTGAGAAACATGATATAACAATTTGTTATCAATTGGTCAAGAAATCATAAATGAGACAGAATTCAGTTCTAGTGTTGAAACTGAGATGCTTACTATGCACATACTCATAAGAATGAAGACATTCAAAAACATAAGCTTCGATCCATATAAAAAGATTTGATGGTAAATATTTGTCAGGCTGCTCGACACAATCTATACCCTATTACTCTAATTAAGTTACATTCATCAATTGAACAAATTTTGAGGGAAAAAAACAAGAGAATGTATTCCACCTGGATATCTGTGCATTCATGGACTGGTCTTTTTTTTGCAAGATGGCTTTCTCCAACAAGCCTTGCATAATATGGACTCAGAGTAGTAAGTAATTCTTTATACTGAGGAAGTTGCGGTACGGATGCAGTCTTTAGCTGAAAATCCGTGGATTAAAATTAAAAATAGACTTATAAATATCCATCACAGAGGTAAATATGATTATTAGTTGGAAATGACGATTTTGGAGCACAAGGCTTAGATGAGACATAATGATATTAAAAAAACATCATATTAGACATATTAAAGGCAATTAAAGGTCTTTCAGAAGCTGTTAGTCTACTTATGATCAGTAAGCTACCTATAATGGAGAAATGGCATGTGACATTCTTAAAAAGTACAAACCAAAAGACTTATATCATCCTTGAACATGACCCCCTGGGAGTACATAAAGTACCAAGAAATAGACTTATATCAACCTTGAATATGAACTTCCACTGGGAAAAATGCTTTTTATGACTTAACACATTGGCAGTAGTTAATTGTTATGTATAGATTCTTGTCCTTTTGATAATTACCCTTTGTACAGGATCACTAATAGATTCATGTATAGGGCAGAAGCCAAGAGTATTTCTGAAAGATCAGATCTCACAAAACATTATATCAACTGATCTTTCATGTTGACCAATGTAAATAAAGAACAAACCTGATTCTTATTGGCATCTACTAGTATCACATTTGACAGTTTTGACTGTACTTCCGCAGATTTATCCTTTACACCAACCTATACAAGCCAATACAAAGAAGAGGCACAGTCAGTGTTCTAGGGGAAAACTAAGAAACAACAATCCAAGCATCATCATCATAATTATCATAATCTTCAGTACACCTTATTCTAGCTAAGATAGGGAGTCAGGGACAAGGGATGATAATGACATGAGATCATCTAGTAGACACCACAATTTATATAAACAATAGCATTCTCCGATAAAGGACAATTTCCATATGAATTAAGAATATATTAAAAATGATGGTTTATTTAATACTCAGTCAGTACTTTGATTTTAACAGTTTCCCATTCCAATTAGATTGCTAGTATTATTAGAACATTGTTTAGTATTTCCTTATGCTATTAGGTTTCCTGCATCTATAAACCTATTGTCATGCAGCTTGAATTTTTTACACAGATTGACCGTTGATCTAAAAATTATTGGTTTGGTGGCTTCCAAAGCTGCTTCTCCCCCTCCATTTTTCTCTTCTTCCTCTAGACTATATTTCAATTTTCTCTTCCCTTCTCCTAAATTCCTCTTTTCCTTCCATGCCACTCCCCATCACTCTTGCATCTTCCCATGGCAGATAGAGGCCTTGACGTACATTTGAGAGGAAGCGCTCGGGAGAGGAATGCTTGCCATAAAAATTGATTGCAAATCCGCTGTCATGCAAGTATGGTAAAATAAACAACCTAAATCCTCGCTAGGCAAGCACATAAACATCATATTAACAAGCATTGCCATAAAACAAAAAAAAAAAACAGAAAACATTGATGCAAACGCCACATATTCAGTATTTCTTTTATGTAAGTGCATTTACTCTAGGATAAAGTCTACAGAAAAGGAACCCAGAGGAAGAACCCCACAAAATTTCCAGCCTAATAAATGGAAGAGGTTTTATCTATATGGAAGAGCTTTTCAATCTAGACGATAACATGTGGATAAAGTCATCCACATAGTTTTTACCTAAGACCCTAAATCACAACAGATACAGTGAGTATTATTCATTTGAGCCATTCTAGATGACGTGAAGTTGCAAGACAAGCTTGTTCTTTGCCTACAAAGCATTAGTTAACTCTTAAGTAAATAAGAAACCTATATGACATAATAAGAAGTGATTGAAGACACAGATCAACTGAAAAAGGGGGGAAATAAGAGAAACTGACCACAAATGGAACAGGTGCATCAAGAAAATCAAGCATGTCATTCGGCAAAATCTGAAATCAAATAAAGAAAATGCCTATCATAAAACAAGTGGCACAGTGTAATGTATACACAAGACCATAACTTAAATTTTGGAGGATGCATTAATGGTGGATAAAATTGCAAGTATATACATTTGAAAATTCAAACAAGTAATCTACTAATATGTTCACCTAATACACCTAAAAAATAATAATATAGGCAAAAACCAGCTGCACTCACCGGCATCAATAAGCTTTGCCATTGGTAAGGTCGAATTAAAGGGATAATGGATAGAACTAATGCAGATAAGACACCCTGCAAAAATTCAAATAAAGATAACAAACAACAAATTAAATTTCTTTAAATTTGATAACTTCAAATCTTCAGCTTCAATCCCCCTCCTCTTAGATGATCTGAATTCTAGTCCTACCCATACATCAGAAATTTTACGAAAAGGTCTGAATGGTTAGATAAAAAAGAAAAAGAAAATATGCACTTTTTGTCATTTTATTGTTATTTGGATAGCAAGAAAGCTGAAAGAAGGTCATAAAATTTCCTCCAAGAGCAAGCCTTAAATAAAACCTCTATACCAAACAAGAAATAAATCATGTTCAGAACACAAGAAAAGGCAATAAATTGACGTCAAAACCAAATCTTTTCTTTTCTTTAAAATGTATCATGTCGTTTTTCATTTCCCATAAATTTTCTTAAAAAGGACTCCTGCAAAATATGATCAAGCCCATATATAGAGCAGCTAAAGGTGGTTGAAATCAAGATTGCAGAATCATTTTGCCAAAGCGTTATCAATAATAGTAAGTATATTAGTATCAAACCTGGTTTTTATGAGAAGGAAATGGTAGACATGAAGATTTCCAGATTTAGAGCAATAGTTTAATTTTGTTATTATTATTATAAAATAATTAAAACATTCATGCCAGTCCTTTTTACAAAAAGATTAAGTTTGTGTCTACATTGCAAAGATAAATAGTGGAAAGCAATTAGAAAAACATCTACACACCAAATTGGAACATATAAATACAATTTGCTTCTCCAAGAGGGCACCGGAAAAAATCATCAGGACCTGCAAGAATAAGCCAAAAACGGTCATAGGCAAACAAATAACCTCTTAAAGAAATTAAATAAACGTCAATCTTCTTCTTCTTCTAATTCTTCCACCGGATACCCAAAGGGTGTTGGGGATATAGACCCTAAATTAGGATCCATGTGATTACAAATGAAAAGCTTTTTTATGGTCGGATGTCATTCTTGACACCAACCCTCCTCCTTTATTAGGGTTGGGATTGGCATTGCACAAGCATTGGTGGAGCTAAATAGATAAAGGTCAATATAGATTGAAAATAACAACATTGTCAAATACAATTAAACAAATGCAGTTAACTTCCCTATCTGAGATTATAAAAAAAAATGCAATTTTGTAGTCTAAAAGTGATTAAATAGATACACTCACATGTTCAAGCCTCAAAGTCCCACATAAGCAAGCGACTGTCCACACAGACAATGCAGTCGCCTCTTCCTCAGCTGAAAGTGCACTATGAGCCTGTAAGACAAGATCATGATAAGAGAAAAATCCAATTCCAGAAATTAATTCCTTTCTGTAAATACCATTTGATGGTTGATAGTACTTGATGATAATTTGCTTAAAAAAAAGTACTGGAAGCAACACACATAAATTTCAGTAGGCAAAATTATTGTGCATGCTGTGGTTTGTAAAAATTATTGTCATTTGTTTGGGATCCATATGCCTGACACTTTTGGCTATCAGGTGGAAGTAAAACAGGTAGTGGTCCGTAAAAATTATATGCAGAACCAATATACAATGGATGTTGCTTACCTTATGTGTTTAGCTAAAATGAATCCATATCATTGATAGAATGATTAACACATAAGAATCCAATTTTGAGACAAAAACTCAACAGAATATAGCAGCAAAGGTTTTCATAATCTTGAAGGTTGTGTATATTGAAACTAACATTAAAAGAAATCCCGCTCACTTTAACTTAGAAGGAAACATGGATAGGGGATAACATAACAACTGAATGTATAATGATTTGAAGTTGGTACATTTATATCCATGATGTACATCAATGAAATAGCATGCTACTATTCTAAAACATAGTGTTTCCTTCCACTCCAACTATATGTCAAAGATTTTTTAAGAAACAAAAACCTACAGAGAAAAAGAATACAAACGATTTAAATAAATATAACACATTACACATACATCTGCTACTTCTAAGCTCGTGCTACAAGATCTCAAATCAATTGTAGAGCCAGCAGTATATAACACTGTTTCTGCAGGTCTGTGGAATTTCACAGGATGAAGGTGTTCAAGAGGGCAAAAATTAATTGTTGAGCTCCGGGAGGGGCAATGCATCCGATAATACTCGCAAATTATTTGCAAAGACCCATGATTGTTGGCCTAAAAGCGATAATTAAAGGATAAATAAGGTAAAATTATGATAGTTTAAGAATTATTTTTAAGGACGGTCCTTTTTCAGAAGACAAACAAGCATAAATTAGTGAAAAAACATGAACCTTTGCCCATTCAAGTATTTCATCATAATCACTGGATTCATCACAACTAGATGATGAAGTTTCTTCCAGCTCTGATTCTTCCACGTGAATCCTAAAATTTTCATCTGCATAAGGAGAACCCTGGACGCTGGACCACATTACATAAAACAAAAGTTGGTTATACAAAATCTAGTCTCAAGCTTGGTTACATTTACTAACACTTGATAGTCTACATGTCCAGGTGCAATAAAGACTAGTAAGAATCATTTTGGCAATGACAAACATAAAAATTGAAGCATTCAAAATTGCAATTGCCAATTGACAACGCTGGTGTGTAGTCATCATACCTGGAAGAGGATTCAGAACTCTCATATTGATGATAACGCAACATAGGTAAAATTGCTTCTGGTAATCTTTTGTCATTAATTTGCTTCACATGATCATCGCATATCTGTACCGAAAGGACAGATTCTTCACTCATCTCAGGATCCTCAACCACGAACTCTCCAAATGAACTATTGCTCTTGTATGCAGCCATCCCGTTAGAAAATGAATTACTCACACTGTAATCCTCGACAACAATGCATGAAGTACTATCTACACCTTCATTGCAACTTCCATAACGTTCAATAAATGTGCCTTTTTCACTGTCTATTGGTTGGGATACATCTCTTGATGCTTCTTCATTGTCTTCATCTTGTTTCTGGTCTGAGGCTGCCAATTCTAGCATGGCCATCCCATTCTTGAGTCGCTGAAATCTTTCTTCGGAAAATATACTGCAGTTAAGTTCAAAAATAAAAAAGGTGAATCAGAATGCCAATTTACTCTATTTAAACATATTCCCTTCTATGAAAGAGCTTCAAACTCGTGAAATCAAAACCGAAAGATATGCAACAGAAGTAAAAATTAAAACAAAATAAAAAATTGAGAGAAGAATTAAATATTTTTTGGAAGTCAAGTGCGACTATAATAAAAAACAGAGACTCTATACTCAGATGAGAGGGCAAATGTAATGCTGAAGAATTAAAAGTTGGCATATCACATATCTGATGCTAATAGGAACAGCACGTACTTCTTTAGTACACCGAAATGCAGATCAAAGAAAGGCAATCTAGATAGGATGCAATAACATCGAGGTGTTGTCATTTGAAAACGGCTTAAAGACAATGAGCGTGGTTTTTCGTCAGCAAGCATTGAAATCAACCCTGATGGTTTCTCAACAATTTCTTCAACAAGTGCACAGCAACCATATAAAGTAGAATCATCGGCAACCTATTAAAAAAGACACAGTGAATCAGAAATTCAAAAGGTTGCTTTGCATGTCAACTATAAGTCAAAATGCCCATAGCAAACTAACAACATAGTACATGATTAACGGACATATCCACTTGTGCACTTTTGACGTGGATAGGCTCTGTGTTCAAACAAGACAGGAAACTTTTCGTGCCACTCCACTATTGATGGGAATATATAGGTATTTTAGCAATGAGTTCCATTTCATTTAATATAAAGCTCATTCCCTACTAAGTTCGCCTAGAGATCAATCCTTGTCATTCAAAGTTTCTTAACATAACAAGCATTAATATATAAGTCTCTAATATACCTGGATAACATATGATGCACTTATCTACAGCCTAGAGTTGAATCAGATACCTAAGTGGAAAATAAGGCCCAAAACACCAAAATGAAATAGACTTATAAAAGATTTCTCAGAGAATCAACTGGCGGCTGCAAAATCCAAAATAACTGCGAAATTTCTTCGTCAATATCACAACAATGTATGTGGAATAAGAATTGCAATCAGCTTTGAAAATCAGACACAAGATGCAATTGTTGCCTGACTTTTTAAGACAAGAACACATACATGAAGCCAGATGCTCAACAACATGGACTTTTCAAACAGTTGGCTAGCTGCGCAACACACAGCCAGTATACTTCACATCATTGTTCATATACCAATGATCAGAAGTAGATAACTATATTATTATATACATCTTTGACTTCATGTGACTGTATCGAAAAAACAAAGCATAAATCAAACAATAAATCAAATTGATATATGGACCAGCCAAAGCACCAACTCAATTCAAGTAGAAGTTGATAGCTATGTCACCACAATTTACCTGTAAACGGAACACAAAACATAAATTGCTTTGATTGAGGTGTTCCTGCATATTGGAAAAATTTCACATTATCCGAAGAAGCTAAGTTCAGTTAAGTCAAATAGGTAAGTTCTCAAATAGGTCAAGAGTAGGAAAAATATATTTAGAAGATAAAAAGTGTAGTCAGTTGACAATATCTCACATCAAGCTAGGACAAAAAAACAAAATACTTTAAGAGTATGCCATGCATTTTGTATGAGTCATACCATTTGGTACCTAACAGATCAAGGTTTTTCTAAACAATCATGTGCTGGAAATCTGATTATTTTTCATGATTTTCAGAAGTCAATACTCTATATTTTCAAAGAAAAGGGGAACAATCATGTTGACAAACAGTTGTTCCCTATGATCAATTGTTAAACTTCCTTCTGGCTTGTTTGTTGAGGATTTTAAACCTTCTAGCCTTTGGCATTCATTAAGAAGGTTTTCATGACTACTTGTACATCTCTATTGTCCACCTGGTCTTGGTTTTCACCGCAAAATGTATGGAATGGAAGAAAAGGCAATGCCATCAATTTGTCATCACTCCCTGTATGAATGCCATAGTTCATGGGAGAGAGAATTAAGTCTCACTTTATTAAAGAAGGGATCATCTTGTCAAGTACCAGCTAGCACGACCACAATTAGCCCTCTTTTGCAATCAGCCTGTTTAAAATTATTAGTCTCTTGTTGTGTGCCACCCCAACTTGCCTCCATACAATGGTAGTTGCATGCCTGCACCAATGGGTGTGGTCAGGTCAGCCCACTGGCACCAGCCAGCCTAAACTTCAACACAAAATTGTTCCAACAATCCAATCAGCTACATCATTTTGGTGGATGCATCATGCAACCAATAGCTATGGCACTCTCTGTGTTCTCATTGAGTATAACAGCCTGACCTAATTAATGCAATATAATGGTTTATTTATTTCTTCAAAAGTGATTAACCAAATTAAAGATTATAAACAACATCCTCACTAATATACAGAATTTTACCCAGTAGATATTAAATGTAGGACTAACTAACTCGACTAACTAATTAATTGGATAATCTTACATTTTACACACTTCAAGGAAATTTCATCCCAAAATTACTTTTTATGGTTCATGGACCTAATCTGAATCTGCATCCAAACAAACCTTCATCATTCAACACGATCCTTGGTTTGTTCTAATACTAATTATAGCCTGACCTAATTATTTCAAATTGATGGCTTAGTCATTTCTTAAAAAATGGTAAACTAAGTTGAAGATTAAAAGCACCATCTTTATTAATATACTTGATCTTCCCTCAATAGGCATTAGATGTAAGACTAACAAACTGGACTAACTAATTGGGCGATCTCACACTGAGCCTATGCTACCTCTCTTTTCTACATGCCTTAGACAATGAAGGTTACTTTTCCTTCTAGCCTAACCAATCTGACATGTGTCTTCTAGCAATTTTTTAAAGGTATAGTTCACAAGTAAAGGTAGAATAATTCTTTGTTCAATATAAGGGGCAATTTTAACAGATAAATAATTCTTCTAGCATTTTTTAAGGTATTAAGACATGTATAGGCATAACTGTCTCCCACATAAGAAATGACGGCCATCTTAACCCGTTAAATAGATTTTTGCAATCATTCAAATACAAAATGAAGAATTGGCCGACCTATAAGTTTTTCATTCTTCAAAAATGTCAAATCCTATTTTTGAAACTAAAAAGCCTTGAGAATTCAGTCAAACATTTAGTCTACCTGACCAAGCAGTATCTCGTTCAATGCACTCAGTGATGGGGTTTTTTCAATAGCATGAACCTGGAAATGCAGT
Organism: Piper longum; assembly: GCA_032619315.1. Classification (NCBI taxonomy): domain Eukaryota; kingdom Viridiplantae; phylum Streptophyta; class Magnoliopsida; order Piperales; family Piperaceae; genus Piper; species Piper longum. The sequence goes on from JAVDBV010002451.1 coordinate 11,932, forward strand.
TCAGATCAATAGATTTGCATTACAATGACAAACACAGATAGATGGAAGGATGTTAATCAGACCTCCACCCCGGCAGGGAAGCAGAATGAAAGAAGATCCTTGTACTTAAGTGGTAGCTGCTTTTCCGGGGGGTAAACAAATAGTACCTGAAATTAACAAGAATTTTATCGCATTTGTAAAACATAAAATAATTTCCATATTCAAAGTGTAGACCAAACAGTACATCTTATACCGAAAACCAATAATCACCTGCGGTTCTAGATTGCCACAATTTTGCGAATTGGGTGCCGCAAACTTCATTGTTTTTGAGCCATCAAAACTCTTCTCGAGCATTTTCTTTTGAAGCTCCTTTATATCACAATAAGGACTAAGCCCAACCACCACAATGCTCTCAAACAGCCTGGACGGTTCTTTGACAAGTTTCTGATCCTGCAGAAATCAGATCATTGACTAAATAAGTTCAGAGAGAAAGTACATAACAGATTCTGCCGTGTGAGTATTTGTCACTCGCTGCTCTATGCTTATATAAACAACAAAAAAGAATGTTGTAAGGCGCCAAAATTCCTTTCTTTGTTGAAACAAACAAATTGTCATTCCCAAGGATTCGAAACTGATAAGAAGGTTTGCACATTATCTATTGTAGTTCTTTAAAGTCAAAAAGAAGCTTTACTCGTAAGGATATAATTATAAGTCCCTGCAGTGTAAAATCTGCCAAATCCTTCAGAAGATAGAACATGTTCAAGCAGCTGTAAAGAAAACACACACCAAAAAACAAAAAACAAAATTCATGTCAAGATTTTTTGAAACAAGATTATCCTTTTAAGGCTTGTGCAAAAAGCCAAGTCAGCTGCACAGCAAATCAGTTCACCAAAGTTATAATAACCAATTGTCCATTACCGGCTTCAAGGAAAACAGACATGATTCAATATTTCTGTTCAATGACGCCAGCAAAAAATTTTGAGGTTTAATAGCTTTTGTAAGTTTTAATAACATTTAATTTAAACGTATTGAATAACAGTAAAAATGAACCTCTAGCTGGCCTCAAGATAGACCAGCCTCTTCCCAAATTCCAACCAATTAGGCTGCTTATCTGAAAGGAACCCACCAAGTCTCGGCAATAACATTATCTGTCCATTTATATTAAAAAAGCAGCAAGATTACACAAGGCCTTACCATGTGCATGTGAACATTAGCCCATTGTCGCTTTTGAGAGGTAAGAACTTCTGGGTTGTAATTCGCTCCTTTTCTTTCTGCTGATGGAGTTGAAAGACCTTTCAATACCTTAGCAACATGGCGTTGAATTTTTTGAAATTGACAATCACTGTTCTCATCTTTGGTAGAGAAAATAATAGATGGGCAACTAGAACGAGCAGTGGCCACTGCAGCCGCTGCAGCTACAGCTCTCGCAACATCCTCAGTAGACTGCTTCCAGTAGGATGGTGTCCACACAGGACTTCCTGACTCTTCATTCACCATTGGTGCAGATGAGACAACCAAAAAGACGTCCTAATCTTTCTGAATCCTATAAATTTATCCAATAGGATATAAAATGCATTCAACTTGCAATTCAAAATAGGCATTAATATATTATAAAATGTTTCTATGAAACGTAAATAGCATATTGCATAGCTCAACAAACTCCAGTATTGTTCATAATCAATGCGTTTTAATGGTGTCATTGTCTTTGCAATTCTTATTATGTACAAATAAAATGTCATAACTAGTGTAAATCAACTCCACTTATTAGTGTAAACAAACACTATTGATTGACATTACCTAGTCCCTCCACGATGCAAACTTCCTTGACCAAGCCATTGCAAACAGATCACAGAAGCTGGCGACTTGGTTACGATGATCCTTACACTTCTTATAGCTCAAATACTGCACTTTAGTACAAACTCTTTTTATCTTATTGTCCAACCATAAATAATCATTACCCTGTCAAGAATTTCATACCTAGCTAATTAGAGCTCGCTTAGACAATCAGTAAGAACTCTCAATAATCAATACTGTCAACACAAAAATCCATCAAACCATCAAGAAGATAACGTAATCTGAATTCTCGTTCAACATCGAATATGTCCGAATTCTCATTCAACATCGTATATGTTAACTAAAAAATAGGTAAATATATAAGCCAGAAAATCACTCAAATATTCCAGTTAGCTTGAATATAGCAACTACAATCATGAAACAAACAAAAAAACCTGAAAAAAAAGAAAAAAAAATTACAGCCTATCTTTGTTAACCAAAACAATATATATATATATATAT
>JAVDBV010002452.1:0-17979 GCA_032619315.1 Piper longum
TAATAGATCTTTATCTAAATGTATACATAGATATATATGTAAATCCTTATTAGTTAAGGAAGAGATATATCTCTTAAAATCCTTATCAATTAAATAGATGTACCTAACTCCTATATACGTATAATTTTGAATGTGCTTTATTTTATAGAATTACATCTGTGAAAATAGATTTGGTTAAAGTAATCAAACCTTGATCTTCGAAATCTTGGAAGACAGATTGAAGACTTAGACATCCTACATCGATTTTGGGTATTTCTTATTCTTATTTTAGTTCTAATTAATTATATTAAGAAATAATAGATAAAAATAAACAAGAAGAAGAGATATGTTTTAAGAGCAGATCTTACTCCAGTTCTTTGTTGGTTTAGTCCTCCACTGGTTGCAATCATCAGATAGCGGTTGGAATGTGTTACAACTTCAGCAGCTGCATAACAACAGAACTTCATGATTATTTGCGAAGTTTTCGTCTTTCCTCAAATTCCATAGTGAATCTAAAATACAGAAGGACCAACGACTACAAATGGAATTCATAACACAAAATTAACACGTTTAAACTCACACGTCGATCAGTGGGAAAGTTTGGAACAAACCGACAAGAACAGAATTAGATACAACTATCATCTTATACACACGAACGCAATCAACCAAACAAAAAAAACATGAGCGACCTCCGAAACTCATCTAATTATTTTCTTTATCAGATATAGCTACTTAACTTGAAGAAAACCATTGTTTCAGAAATACATCGATGCAAACACAATTTTTACATACATCCATAATCAACAAATATATGAGAAATGATCATCCCCAAGACAAATTACAAACATGGAAACATTTCAACCTTTTGTTTTCACAAGGCAGCTTTCCAACAACACAATCACACAAAATATCCTTACAAAATCCACACATTTCTCAACAGGTATGTAAAGAGATTTTAAGGATGCCAAACCAAACATTGCACTAAAGAGGAGCAAATTAAAAAGTGGGCACACACAAGGAAACTCGCCGGTCGAATTGCTGCAACCGTAATAGAATTTCGCCCAAGCAGATCTCCAGAGATTTTTCCCGCTGCTCCCTCCCCCACTCTACACGATGACCACCCCAACAAAATCACATAAAAACAAACAAAAACAAAGCACAAAATTTAAGCAAAACCAGAAAGAAAGACGGCACCCGGTTATTAAAAAATACTGTTATCTGTAATCATACGAATCCTAGTTTGGCGCCCATGTCCCCCCCAACACAGCACCCCTTTTTGTTAAGAAGAAGAAGAAGAAGAAGAAAGAAAAGAAGAAACTACAGGAACCCGAAAGACCTCCTCCTCCACTGCGCTCCGAAGGCCATCAACGCCGCCGCTCTTTGTTATCTTCTACAACACAGATAATTCAACCACCAGCCAAAAGAACACCAAAATGTCAACATTCACGGATCATCAAACTGATAAAAAAATCCCAAAAAAATTAACGTAACGACTTACGAGAAGGGTGATGGGGTGCCCGGCTGTTGGTGGAGTGGAAGTTAGGAAGGATACAACGGCTAGGCAGAGCAGAACCGCGGCGGAGAAGGCCGAGATGGCCGAGGCGACCAGGTAGCGCCGCCCGGCCTTGCGGTGAAGTAGGGGGTGGTGGCGCCTCCGGGAGAGTGCGGCCATTGGTCTGAAAAGGCGGAGGAGCTCAGGAGGATGGCCGGCGACGGAGGTGGTGGCCGGCCGTCGATGTTGGGGAGGAGGGGAGTGGGAGGAAGAGCAAGGACTCGGCCATGGAAGTTCCCACCAAAGCTTGGACCATTCGTGTTTATAAAAAAAAGGCGGGGATTGTTTTACTTTTATGACCTTTGGTGTTTTGATATTGTGTTTATAGCCTTTGTCCTTTCCATATTGTAAAAAAAGGATTCAAGGGGATTATGATGTTTTTTTTTTAATTTTTAAAGAGCTGTTGTGTTGTTTATGGAATTCAAGGAGTAGATACAACAAGATTTTTTAGAGTGGAATGTAGTTAGAGAAAGTTTTTGAAGTTACTTTGTATTCGTAATTTTTTTTCAATCGAGATAAAAAGATAATTACATTTAAAAAGATTTTATGTTTATTTAATTACATGTCTTGTTTGTAATGGTACATATATCCTTCTGGATTCTTGTTGATATCTCAGTCATCATATGTTTAGAGCTCACACAATATGAATTACATGCCTCTTTCTTATCTTATGTACAACTCATGATTCTTGCTAAATTACTAATTCAAGAAGATATAAATAGGTGTAAACAAATCTATATCTTCGAATAAATTATAGTTAAATTAATTTTTATTTCTATAGCAATGGAATATAATCATTTACCATAAATTTTATGTTAAACTACAAAGAATGATATTGATAAAAAAAAGTATACCCAATTTTTTCACATTGCACTCAAACAAAAAAATTATTTTTAATGATTTTTTTATATATTTTACAAAAAAATATTTTTATCTTTTGAATCTACCATTTTTCAAGCATGAAAAGCGAACTTGTCAACTGTGAACAAGGTGGTATCTCAAGATATAAATATTAAACGAAATAAAATATAATCAAGTATTAAAAAATGTTAGTAAGATGTGGTTGAGGAGCAGGTTAAACAGGTTTAGGTGGAGAAATTGAGAACATTTGAAAATAGTTTTTGTACAAGTGCTTTGACTGTAATTTTGTTAAACTAAATAATAACAAGGCCGGACAAAATATAAAAATCTTAATAAATTTCGCTCTCACGTGATGTCTCGTAGATTTTTATGAAGACGAAAATGCCCATGGATTGACACAATAATTTGCGAGAATGCGAAGTCTTAAATGGTCATTCGCATTGAACAATGTATTAGGCCCCGGATTTATTAGAGAAGGAAATAATCAAAGGGGTGGCATTATGTTGGACAAGAATGAAAATCTTAATCTAATTATATATACAGTATATAAAAAAACTGAAATTTATTTTTTATTAATAGAAGGATAACTCAATACTAATTTATGATTAAAATTATGAGAATCAATTAATCTAAATATAAGAAAAATTAAAATAATATAATAAAAACACCTTATATTGCAAAGAATCATTGGTTCGAATCTCGTTAACATCAATTTATTTAAAAATTGATATAAATATAAAAATATCTTTCATTGTAGAAGATTACATGTTCGAATCTGAATAACTTTAATTTTTAACTTCCTACTAGTAATTATTCGCATAATATCTTTAATAAATATTAAAAAAAATAAATTAATTAATTATAATTTATATTTTGTTCAATTAATATATATATATATATATATATTTAAAGTTAACCAGAGCCTATATTTAAGATATTAAATTATTAAGTTCTATCTAATTATTCAATGAGAATTTATATATAAAATTAAATTTTATCTGGTGGAGGTCAAGCATGACATAATATATTGTCTAGTATAGGATTCTTCAATTCACAATAGAGGATTCATTGCAAATATTTTGGACTTTAGAGTAAAAAAAAAATTGTAACTCTCTATCAATACTGAGAAGATTCATTCTATTTGGTAGGTTTATTTATCTACAATCATCCTACGTTCACTTGCATATTTATTTAGATCGTAAAAGGTTTGATGGCGTCGGTAAATTAATTAGTGGACGGACACAATCCAACTTGATATGATTTTAATTGTATTTGTATCTATTGCTATTCGGTCTAAGAAAGTATGCTGAAATCAGTAATTTAAGATTAATTAGAAGGATTCAATGCTTGACCCAGTAAAATTTCATTTTTTATGTTCAACTAACTTAATTTCAAATGAATATTATACTCAAAACTCATTCTATTTATATCATATATCGGATGTATCAATACCTTACCCTATCCATCCTAAAATTTTAGTTCAAACTCTTTGTGACCGGATACAAGACGTCCCCTTCTTTGCATTTATTTCGAATCTTTTTATACGAGTATTGATAATTTAAATGCAAAATTAAGTAGTCGCGACTATATTATTTGATATTTAATATTAAGGTCACAAGTTGAGATAGCGTTAGTTTTAAAATATTGTACTTTGATAAAAAATTTTACCAAAGGGAATAATTATTAGATAATAAATTTTAGTTAAACAGTTAATTTGAACTTGATTCAAAATTAATTAAGGATTAGTTGGACGTGCTCAATAACACGGCTGTGGAGGAGGTCTGGCAGGTTACTTGGCGGTTGGCTGCGTACCGAACATCCAACAGATTTCAACGGCCTCGCTACTCTCCTCCCTCTTTCCTTCTTCGCATTAAACAAAAGCCGATTGAGTTAGTCGTGCCATTGACGTCTCATTATCCTAAGTCCTAACAAATGACAACATTGTTTGATCAACTCATGATTTGTCAATTTGGCATCCGTGGTAGTGCTTTACATGTATCTCTTTTTTTTTTTATATGGTGCCACCATAACATCAAATTCTAGAGTATATATAAAGAGGGGCGTTGAGGCGAGCTAAAAAATTTTCTGCCCCGAGCTCACATCTGGGCCATCAAATTATAAAGATGACGTTTCCGGTGAAAAGATTTTTATTTTTTATAGAGCACTAGATTTGGATCTTTTTAATCGGATGGCCCAGATGTAAACTCGGGGCAGAAACTCATAAAACTTGAGACGACCACCTTGCAAGCATTCTTTGGCGAACATGCGTTCTTTTAATCCTGTACTACTTGCCCAGCAGCTTACGTGCTAATCTTTTATGTTTGCCAAAAGCTACACTTATAATTCTAATAATTGATGACTATGTAAACGTGTAAATACTGTTAAATTATAAGCTTCCCAGTATGTCAACAGCTATATATACAGCATTCCTTCACATCTTGCATTGAGAAGTCAGATGCTAATATGTATATATAATGAACTAAAACCTATTAGTTAATTATTTTATATTTTTAAAAATTGATGCTGACATCTGAGTTACGAGGTTAAATATAACAAGTTACATGCTACATATCAATATCTTGATCACGAATGTGCATTGAATATGCACTGAAATGTATTGATTAAGCGGTAATTTGTCAAGTTGATGCCAATTATCCGTTAAAATGTACAAATCAGTCGTGCATGCATTTTTTTCCCAAGTCAATTTAATTTAAGAGTGGACAACACCACCTAACGTTGACTCATGTACTCGAGAGCATCCATCGATGCATCCGTCGCATTTTGGACGCACCCAACATACCAAATTAGAATCATTAATATATATATAAAGGCAAACTTTGTAGCAATGTGATTATGATCCTAAGAATTATCGAAACGTTTGGTAATGGTAATTTTTTGTAAGCATGAAAACAACTTTCTCGATTTTGCATGGGAGTGATGGCTAATTTCTTTCATTAAGGAAATATCAATTATATACAGAACCACTGTATGTCAGTGTATTGGCCATTTAACGTGTATCATGTGATGGGTTACTACTAACCACTTACTCTATTCAATATAATCTCAAAGCCAGAAGAAGCTAGCAGTCCAGATTGGCCGTCCCCAGTAAAATGAAGTCAAAGTGTGAGGTTTCTTAATTCGATTGTCCATGTCATTCTACTTCCAGAGTTATCGAATATCTTTGAGAAGATAATAAACAAAGTTGGCTTCAAGATAGAACTATCCCAAAGAACATTGATCCCCACTTATCCACTGAACAGAACCATAGTATACTCTATATGGTAAAAGGACACAATTAGAGCAGTAAATGATCATTTGATTTACCGATTTATCAACATTTTGAATTAAATAGAAGGAAATTGATGTAAGAAAAATAGGTAAAAACTTGTTTAATTTAGCTGAACTGGATTTAAATGTAAATGGTAATGATAAAAGACTACTATAATTAACTTATTGATTTAATTAAATTTTATTTGATACCTAATACGTAATTATAAAATTTATTTCTACCTTAACATTCATTTTGAAGCTTTTAAGCATCCAAACATCAATTTGAAGAATTTATTTAATTTAAATATTTATTTACTTATTCATGTTTTATAAAATTAGATTAACATAATTTGGATGGAATTTATAATTTGCGAAAGAGAAAATATTTTAAATAACATAATTTTTAACCAACTTAATAAAATTGTTTCATGATATATAATTTTTACCAATTTGACTATATATTACCCGTTTAACATACAATAACATGGTCAAAACTTCTGGGCTAATGACTTGGTTATGGCAAAACAATTTTAAAAATATAAGTGCTTATGTAAATATTATTGAAGATTTATTGTGAAACTTGTAAACAAAAATATACCTTGTTTTCTTAACTATACATTGAAGATTTATGTTCAAAGCACCGTCATTAAAGATTGTGCAACTACTTGTCCTTACTTTGACACTGCTAAATTTACAATTTTATTAGTCTTCCACATAGAAAACAATCTAATGTAAGACAAAGGATAAAGAAGGCTTTAATCATAGGACACTAAATGTTATAGTAAGGTGACAAGTACATCGGAATCATTCATATTCCTTCTCTTTCAATATTGAAATATCTACAAAAGCTAATCAGGATTTAAAGGAAACTTTTAACAGTACGTGATTTCAACCTATATATCACAACTTCCACTTGCTGGTTTGCATATCCTTCTGAAATACAAGTCTAGAGCGTCAATGATACTATATAATCTTGTGACCTAGTTATTGTCACACATCCTCGAATAGAAATTCGTAGGAGCATTCTTTGCATGCTTCACGCCCAACTGACAATGAAATGCATATTCAGCGACTCTGTTTTTGTTTTTTTTGGGCAGAGCAATATTCAATAAAAACAAATTGCCAAATACTTGAGAATAAACAAAAGATGAATTCCCCAAGATGAATAAACAAAAACGAACGAACTGAAAATTAGAGATAATATACATCGGTAAGCAAACATCAACGAATGATGAAACAGTTGGGATGATAAAGGTATTATGTACACAAAATAGAAACATAACCTCATCTAAACTGGCGACAGTCATTCATGCTCACTGCATCTGCCGGTCCTTAAACATCTGACCCAATTGTGTGTACAGAAACCACTGCTCTTCCAAAGAAAGGTTCTTCAATATCTGAACATGCATGTGACAGAAAGTTCTGTTATTTAGCATCACAGAATAGCTGATAGGTTGTCATTAAACAATGAGATAAATAAGTTCCAACTGACCTGGTCCATAATCATCTCCACTGAATAGGTTTCAGGTAAAACAAACGACTGATGATAGATGTATGCAAACACAGCCATCACCATCTGCAAAGTGGAAATGAGGATTGTGAGATTCAATCAGCTTCCAGTATAAGATATAACAGGTTATATTTGATGCAGGACGTCCTGCATCAATATTCCTCAAGACATTTCCCTACGAGCAGTTAGGCATTCATGAAGCAAGCAGGAATTGCACTTTCGGATATAGTATCATGTTGGATGACCCTGAAGACCAAGGCACCGGAAAATTTTCCAATGTACATAATTAATTCCAGATAATATATTTTCACAGCAAAAACATATATAGATAACTGATTGCATAAATAATTGAGCCATAAATACAAATTAAATGAATAAAAACAAAGCATCAACTAAAAAGGCTCTTACATAGCCCCTCCAGGCTCCAATACTGAATATGATGAAGAAACAACATGTATTTCGCCTAACACAAACATGTAATACTTTCATTTATATAATGAAACATGCTTACATAACACAGATTTCCAACATGCTTTCAGGAGAGCACTAATAAATACCACCAACCAGAAGTAAAGTAAAGATCAATCAGGTAATAAATTACCATCCAACTGTTCAGAATTTTTTTTTCTGATTCCCAGTCGTGATCTCTATGGTAAAACATTATTTTTTAAATCATCTTTTCTCATTGTGAACTCAAGCCTTCTAACAAAAGCAATATGCAAGCGGCAAATCATCATCACATCAGCGATTAAATGCTGTGTCACCAACAATGCTGATAATTCGCAAAAAAGCTACCATAGGCAACAAGCTAAATTAAGGGCACCTCAATTTAGTTTGACACAATATCATGGACCTTATATTGAATACACCATTTGAAAAAGAAAAAGAAAAGGCCAAAAAAAAAACAAAAAACACACATCACCACCCAATTTAGGGGCATGCTGTTCTCATTCCATTTTCCAAGTATTCTTATAGATTGCTATCAGATTAGCATTTCGCAGACATTATATTTAAGTTTACCAGGCACCTAAAAGATCTAATGTCAAAGAATAGCTCAGCAAAACACACCTGACAATCCATTCTATCTGTGATCCCTCCATGCCCAGGTATGCTATCACCAAAGTCCTGCAAATAATATTATAAATTTCAGATGGTTATAACACTTGTCTTAAAAACTCAAGTTGTTAGGAAAGGAAATCGCTTAATATTTATTTTAACACTCCTCATGTGTAAACAAATTTTAATGGCTTAGAAAGTGGACAAATACGAGGCAAATAATCCATGAGTACAACATGGGGCAAATAAATATTTTTCTAGGCATATATTGCCAACGGGAATTGAGCCCCTACCTTTTGGCTCTGATACCATGTAAATTTTAAATGGTTTTAACCACTTGTCCCAAAAGTTCGAGCTATTAAGAAAGGGAACCATTTAATATTTACTTTAACAAATATAATGTAACAAAAACGAAATTTGAAGATTACATCATTCCTATCATAATTTCAAAAGAGAAAATGCACCTTAATTTTAAAAGCTCGTTTGAAGCCACTGGCAAAAAATCCTCCAAATGGAGCTATAATTGATGCAAATAGCCCAAATGCCAAAGCATGCCATTGAACAGGCAATACTGACACCTTTTTCCAGGGAAGCTGAATGGAAATTAAGTGCATTAATGAGGAATTCTACAAACCATTATTCATGCAACCACACATCATGTAGCCTTAAGCCATTAAAAGATTATCCCCCATATGCTAACAGCTCAGTTCTCTCAACAGTCAGACATGATTATTGCCTTTGGCAATCACTAATTGGGTGAAAACAGTGAGTGGAATGCAAGCGTTGCTATTTACTAGATAGGCTGTGTCATGCTTATATTTCAATTGAATGCATTTATGTCAGCCACAAGCTTCCTGCATTAGCTATTAGTTAAAAATGGACATCAGCCAATTGAGCTGCAACACAGGCGGACAAATGAACTCTAGAACAGTACCATAACACAAAAAATATCAAAAAGCTTACACTGAATTCTATCATAAACTTAGTTATTCATCAACTAAGGGACTTTGGTTTCATACACTATGAGAGAGAAAAAGAAAAGGATGTAAGAAAGAAAAAGAAAAAAAAATCCTATCATATTTTCTCATGTGTTTGACTAGAAAGAAAAGAAAATTTGCAAAACATCATTCTCACTTTCCATCATTTTCTTAAATTTTTTGTAGGAAAATGGTTTGCAAAGAAGTTTTCCACCATGGTGGAAAACAAATTTCTTTTCTCACATTTTCCTTCAAACCAAACAAGCAAAATGTGAGAAAAGTACATTTTCTCACATTTTCTTTGTCTTTCTCAAAACCAAACAGACCTTAAGAGAAGTTATGGTAATCAAAAACTGCTTGATGGCTACTATTATACACACACAGTGAGATCCACAAATGCTTCTATTTCCCAATAGAATCTAACTTTCCAACTACAAGTCCCAACCCAACCACCCCGAGTATATAAATGGGACAAAGCAATTCAAAATATTAGAACATTCTTCTTCAGAAAAAATTCTTATGAGCCCCCTTATGATGAGCCCCTTGTGAGCCCCCCAATGAGAAGGATTGATTTCTTTCAATTCTCTCACCTCTATCATCTCTGATGAAATGGAAAGAGGGCCTCTAATTATTGGGGCCTCAAAGGGGCAATATGAAGGGGCTCGTAAAAAATGTTCTCTTCTCCTATTTCTTCTTCTTCCACCTGATATTGCAAGAATGTCAGAGACATGGATTCTAAATTAGAATCGGTGGATGACAAATAGCAAAGTTTTGATGGCTGTATGGCCTTCCTTATGCCAACTCTACCATCCCAGCTTACATCAAAACATTGATTACATAAAATATTCTAACTTCTAGTCAATGTCACTCTTAGTGAGACTTGTTCTTTAATGTTGATATAGGTCATGCACGTCTGTTTTGTTGAGTTAGTTGTTTTGGTTAGCTTCCAAACACACACACACATTGCCAGAATGTCTCTCTTCCCAAATTCTCTCCTCCAATCAACTACTACTTTTTTAATGCATCTAAAAATAGGCGCTAATCCTGAAACTTGTATAATTATTCCAGCATTTTAAAAAAAGAAAAATGATACAGAACATCCTATTTATCAATGCTTATTTCCACACACACCCATAAAGTTAGCCAGTCAGGTAAAGAATACTCTTCTGGCTTGAACAAAGGACCCGGATCACAATAAAGCCAGCCGGTAGATAAGTCCTGCAGGAACAATCACATATATTTCAGACTAAAAAATTATACTACAGAAGAAAGAAAGGCAATTTGCATTCATCAAACTTTCCATCCACAATACCTTCCTCGGGCAAGTTAACCACTGAAAACCACCCAAAAAGTTTGCTAGCTGCAGGAAAAAGTGAAAAAAAGATTCCAATGTTCACAGATGGGAGAATCATAAAATCCAAATACACACAATCATAAAGGTACAGTGAGGCAATTTATGCTTAAACAATTAAATGAACCATTATCATTAGAATCATGACCACCGCCATTATTATCATCACCATCATCATCGTCATCATCACCTTCCTAACTCTAACTAGGCTAGGGTTGTAAAGAAATCTAGCCTCAGGTCAGCTGCATGGAACAATGAATAACTAATAGAACAAATCAATAATAGAAAACTAGTACAAACACATTATTAAAAGGAGTCAAATCATGGTAATTTGTACACAAAACGGCAGCAATCACTATGATGTTTAATGTCATAAATTCGCATGGTACCCCGATAAATATAGCTCACTCAAAAGATTTAAATTAAAATGATATATGAAGGTGCTTTACAGAAGGTAACAGATCATTTACAAAGACAACTCGCTTGAAAGCAATCGCAACCTACTCGAACCACCTAGCAGCAGATAACAAATTTTGGCAATATCCCTTTGTTGAACTCACTAAGAATTTCTAAAATATTAGAATAAAAGATAAATGTGCCCAATCAAGTAAATACAATTCTAATGAAATAGAAATCGCATATAAAGCATGTTTCCTACTTCAAGAGTTTCTTTTAGGTTGATGGTACCTCCTTCAATAAGTTTTTAGCGAGGATTATATTACTTTCTGCAAACAAGATTCTTTGAACTTTTGCAAACTACTATCAGGCACCACACACCCATTTGCAAGAGCCAGAAGCTACAAATAGATTCTACAGAAAGTGTACATGGACAATCTCCCAAAAACTAAAAAACAGAAATATGAGATAATTTCATAGATGAACAAACTTATAATGGCAGATCATATTCATAAGGTATGCTCACCAGAAAAGCAGATATAATAGTTGTAATAGATGCCCCAATGAAACCCTCCCACGTTTTTTTAGGAGATAGTTTAATTAAAGGAGTCCTTCCAAAGAAAAACCCAACAAGGTAAGCTGCTATGTCATTGACAACAATGAGTGATGCCGGCAAAAGGAACCTGGATTCAGAAAATGTCAACTACAGTTACCCGTGAAAGATGAGCCATAAATTGTTCGGGCAAAATACAAATAATAAATAACATGCAGGCCAACCAGACTACTTAAAAGTAATGACTATAAGTGCATTTGCTCGAGGGTGTAGGATCTAGATTGTGTCAAAACAAACGCCCAGAAGCAATCAGTGTACAACACTATATAATTGAATTTGGAAAAATTAGAAGAGAAAAGGCTAAACATGGGAATCTTATATTGAACCGTTGATAGATTACACTATTATTTGCATGCAGGAAGGAGCATCTCTCAATTCAATTACTCTTGTGTCACATCAGTAAAAGAAAATGATGGGATCTGATCAAATACTACAAGCAAAGCTTTCGTAAAAACCATAAATGGTAGGAATATTTATGACATATAATGCTTAACAATATAAGCCAAAGAGCAAATGATAGATGCTCAGAGAGAAACATGAAGCTGTAACTCGCAAAGACATGGGATACATGACTAAAAAATACTTGCGAAGCATTACTCAGCATACATAGCAGCAGTAAAATACTCACCATAACAGAATTTCAAATAAAAATGAGTGGCCTTAAGCAAATTACCAGAAAATTCCTTCAAATATGTTTGCAACAGTAAATGAAGACTGTGCAAAAACTACAAAGAGGATCATGTGAGTCCAAGCATACTGACCAAACTGATACTTGTACATCTTCTTTTTTAATGTGACAATGAACCACACGAAACCTGCAGTTGAAAGAAGCAATTGCCATAAATGGCATTGAAATTTTAGTACCCATTCATATTGAATATGCTAAGATGAAAACAGAAAAGTGACTTTCAGCGATTCCATTAGTGTTATTTTCTATATAGAAATTTTTTGCATCAGAAATAATTATTGGAGTCCTCATGACCAATAAAAAGCTGATCCTAGAAGGCATTTTGCCACAATATTAGGCAAAAACCTGAGAGAAAATGACAAGGCAACAAGCATATTTGAGCCTTTATCAATTTAGAACTATATTACTCACCAGTCACCAACCAGTGAACAAGGTAAAAAATGATAACGTACAAATGAAAAAATAGCCATGCACATCAACTTTGAGACTGGACATAGAGAAACACTGATCATAACCTTTAACATCCTGGTTTGACTACCTAATCTCGGCTTTGAAAAAAGTGACGAAGATAAGGTCCTAACTTAATAAATGTTCCTCCCACTTACTTAAAAGAAGCTAAAAACACAGCTAAAGATTTTAAACCAACAACACTGAGCAAAACTGCTTCAGAAATCATAGAGTAACCACAGATGGGCAAAACATGGAATTTCAACTTTTCATTACAATCAGACAAGGCCATGAAAATTACTGTCTTCAAAAAGAAAAGGTTGTTGATGCTAACCATTAGATTATTATGACTAGCAATCGCACAATTGCTTAGGAGTAGAGAGGCATCTGACTTTGAGCTTAGAACATTTAACTTCGAAAAAATTAGCATTCAGCTCTATTAACTGGGGTAGAGATATCTAATCATCTAGTTACTAGGATGCCACTTATATAAATTTGTTGTGTCCAATATCTGTCTCGGTATAACACAGTCGACAGAGCCAGGCAATTATTATAGGAATTTTAAGATACCCAAGAGATCAATACCCACCTGCAATATACAAGAAGTAACAAATGAGCATCTGATACTTAATCAAGCCACTCACAACTTGATGCAAGAATTTATCCGAGGTTACAGCATTCACCAGTTGCTTACTTAAAAAGCGACCATACACAAAAAGCATTGCAGTGAAGAAAAAATGCCTGCACAAAATGATGAGCAACATAATATCAGAACTGACCATGAAAATGAAAATATAATGACATTACAACACAGACTATAAAAAGCTATTAAATGTGAATAACTTGTTTTTTCATGGTCTTCTCTACTCCATATACAAAGTGCAACTGATTTTGAAGGCTGATAAGTGATTCATTTTCCAAGAAAAAACTTGCAAGGCTTGATTTTTAATCAGCAAGTTTGAAAACTTGCTAAAAATAACACAGGAATGAAAGCATTCACATACCAGTTCAAGAGCCTAAAGCCCGGGAGATGTCTACTTTCATTAACTTTTCTGAGAAGATTGAAAAGCTCCCTTGCCATGAAAATTTGGATCACAACAACCATTGCCCAGATATAAAGGTGCCCCATATAAATAACAAAAACAAAACCAGCAATCATGCACACTGCAGAATATGTCCTAATTTTCATCGACTTGTATTTGTTTTCATCATTAACAAGTAAATTATTCTCATTGTCTTTTGTCGATTCAGAAGAAGCCTGCACAATGAAGCACATTAATTAACATTCACGGCTCCCTGAGAGGCGTGTATGGATGATACAAATTACAAAAGACATCAAACAAACATTGCTCAGGGTCACTAAAACCTACTACACGAAGCAATGTTCATCAACTAATGTATAGCTTGTGAACAATCCATGATCAAGTTCTAAATAACAAAATAAAAAAAAAATTCAAGGTAGAATCAACTAAACTGACCTCGCTTGATCGTCTTCGCAGGCGAATACCCCGGCCAGGAGGATTAGAAGAGGCTGCACCAGTATGGCTACTCAGAGAGATAGCCATACCTGCCCCCTTTTGGACTATAAATCCCACTAATCAAGACCAATTAGCCTCCTAAACAGCACAAAATAAAATAAAAACAAAAAATAAATAAAAAACGATAACCTAGATATAAAATTGAAAAACACACAACAATGATCTCCCTTAGACCATGCTATACCTATCAATCCATTCGAATCACAATTCTTCCCTAACAAAACATGGATTGCGTAGATCAAATCCCCGACATAACTTTCTTTTACCTAACACAATAATATGTAGCCTGACAACAAACATAATTCCATTCTAAACAAGTTCAAGGCCACAATTCCATTCCAAACAAGCCCCAAATCATGGTTTGCAATGTCGCGATGTTTACCGCCGATATGGGCAACGGAGGCCGGGAGGGTCTGGGTAGAACGTTGAAGGTGGATGGAAAGGCAGCGCCTTCTTCTTCGCCTGTGGTGCTGGTGCTGGTGGGGATGGAAGGAGGTTAGAGTGAAAGGGTTAGCGAAGAGGGAATTTGGGGATGAACAGCGAGGGATTTGGGAATCCAATTCCCGGAAATTATTATCGAATCGAGTCAATCATGCTTGTGGATTAGTGTCCAAGGAATTTTTATTTAAATCTATAAAGATAATCATCCACCCGATTAAATTTGATTTAGCTCGATTTGGTTCGATATTAGACTCGATAAAAAATTAAGCCTTTTAAAGTAAAATGAATTTAAATATGCTCTACTTTATATTCGGATTCGATTTTAAGATATTTATCATATTTCCCTTTCAAAATTTCAAAGGTAAATTTTATGCATGTTTTTAGTATTCCATTTTTATAAAATTATGGAAACTATTTTTTTTTTTATAAAAAAAGAGTCTGGATGAAATTAAATTGAGCTGGTTCAAGATTAATTTGAATTTAGAATAAAAAATCAAATATTGATGAGGTTAACTCTTTGTTTATCGTTTAGTTCAGTCTTAATTTAAGTTTATTCTATTTATTTTTATTTATTTTTCTTTTTTTAAAAAAATAAAGAATTTTTATATCTCGTTATCGAGAAGTACGCCGCTTAAGCCGAAGCGAATTAAGTCTCTCTTGCCCAATGAACAAATCCAAATTTTGTTACCGTATTATTATATCTGATTAATCAGTAACCAAATTTCACATTTTGTTCTTAAGTGATCCCTTTACCACCTTTTTAACCTTCAGATTTGACGATTTTATTACCTATGTTATCATTGATTAAATTATCTAAACTGATCTTAATTAATGACTTAATGTAATAATGACATGGGATGTGCTGGCTGTTCTATTCTACCAAAAACATTATTGATACGGACACCTAAAAATATACGGATATTCTTATTGGCCCGTGTGTGTTAAATGGGTTGTTATTAACCTGCAGGCCCATCAAATGGCCCAGTCAGCTCTATCACAATGGGCCAAATTAATCACCACCCTTATAGTCAATGATATTTGCTGGTAAAAAAAGAAAATTAAAAAAAATCATATGCTCTCACTCTCTCTCTCCCTCTGTAAGTGTGTGTGCGCGTGTGTGTTAACTTTGCTATGATTTTTACTGTTGAAGTCTGTGAATGAAATTTTTTCTTATTAGTGGGATTGATTGATGTACGTTTCACTAAGATGATAATTAGACGACGGATGGTGTTCTGGTACTTGTTTAATGAGCCAGAAGAGAGTAGATGTCGTGCATGGTTTGATCCCCTTGGTGGCCTCTTGAAGTTGATATCCAACTAGAGCGGCACAATACACGACACAATCGAACTGATCTTGTGTTTCATATATGTTGCGTGCTTCACATTGCACCAGTAGTACCGCAACGAAGCTCTCTGAAACCAGCATATAACTTTTGATCCATCTTTCTTATTGTCAATGCCATGTAAACAAAGGAAGACTTGGGAAACTGACATTTGGTGGTGTCATCCAAACGTAGGGTTGTGGTGGCTAAGTTGGGTATCAAATGCACAAGTCCAAG
This sequence comes from Piper longum, assembly GCA_032619315.1. Classification (NCBI taxonomy): domain Eukaryota; kingdom Viridiplantae; phylum Streptophyta; class Magnoliopsida; order Piperales; family Piperaceae; genus Piper; species Piper longum. The sequence goes on from JAVDBV010002452.1 coordinate 16,238, forward strand.
CCACCGGGAAAACAACTGAAAACGATTGTCCACCAATATTCAACATGTCCTAGTGCAGCTGGAACGAAGGTAACCTCTTGGACCTTTTCTTTATCTTACTTGTCAATAAAGGAACTCGTGTATATGATTCCAAAGAGGGAGGCGTCGAATTTCCACACATGCAGACGCAAAACAGATTAAATGTAGACTTTCAATTTCTCCCTTCCCAGCCTTCTCTTTTCACAAAAATTGACTCCTATGTTTGACTTCGAATTAAGTGATAGATAAGGCTAGATTGAACTCAGTTCCACCTAATTTCGTTTGAACGCCCACCCACCCACCAATGCTGATTATTTTTATACCATTTGTAGGTTAATCAGTTCAAAGAAACATCATTCTCGTCATAGAGGAATTTGCATACAAAAAGGATAAGATGTTTGTTTATAATAAGGCAATATATAAATCCTTGCACCGATGCAGAGGATTGAAAATGGTCTCATCATGATCGGAGCTTGTCTCTTTCATTTTCATCTCATTCTGGCTTAACCAAAGGCTAGGAGTTGTTGGGATCAAAAGGGTAGTAGCTAGGGAGTCAATGGATAATGAAAGTGAGTCCAAAAGAGAACATAAGAAAAGTCGGTGAGAGTGACTTCTTATGTATGTGCATTCAGTATATGTAAAGAAGATGGCAAAATATATACATATATGTGTGTGTGTTGATGCGTTCTACAGCTCTTGGCAATGATTATAATTCTACTCTCTTGTTCCTGGTATACAGTTAATTCTTACATAAATAATAAATTATGGGGTGGTTGGAAATTGTTAAAAGCCAAATAATATAATTCATAAGTTATCTTCTTCCATTGAATGATCATTCTTAATTATGTCTACCCACTGTGGATAAAAAATTGGACTAGAATGTTGGCCATGGAATTTGGCCACTTTTTTTATTTTACAAAGGGAATCGAGCGGGCAAAAAATATAGCATGCAGTCATATTATGTTAGTCCGTCGTAAGAATCAACGCACCTAATGTAATTGACTTCCTCTCCCAGCTCACCATCTTGGTCCCTTCCCAGCCATTTCCCACTAATCTCCTAGCAAAACATGTATATAGAAGAAATTAATCTTTATAAAAGTTTTAAAGTATGATACCATTAAATAGCTTATGCACTACCTTGGATTCCAAATTTTTATAGTTGTGCAAGATGTCATTTATTTGACATCAAGTTTCAAAGTTGACTTGGATTCTAGCTAAGTTTATTAGACGATTAGGTGTGCCCGGGGCAAAAATTTTGTTTTGCCCTAAAGCTTAATCCGGGCTGTCCGAATATAATGACGATGTAAATCTATTCTTTTTTTTTCTAAAAAAAAATTAACCCTTTGTTTTCCAAAGGCGCCGGTGGTAGCGACAACTTCGGTGTAAAACCCGTGATTCGAGTCACGGGTTTTATAGTCGTTAGCCAATCGGTTCAGCCGTCGGTTCGAGTCGAATGTATTTCAGAACACGTATACTGAGCCGATGCCGGTCACGTGTATGAGCTGTGAGGGTAATGTGTAGCGAGGATGTGATGATAATGAGATGAATGAGGAGAGAATGAGTTATCAGAATGCATGAGAGCATACGGTTGATGATTTTAGAATTTTTTTCATTAGTGACCGTAGAAATAGTTTTAGACCGTTTACCGCGTTAGGACGCGTTATGGGTAATTTTGGTTGGGTTATTAGTTATAGAGCATGTCATTTGGGTGTTGTGTGTTTTAT
>JAVDBV010002453.1:0-21783 GCA_032619315.1 Piper longum
ATATATATATATATATATATATATGGACGAAAAAATCAGATCGAAACTGTCGAAAGTCAATTCTAACCCAAGTCTTAAAAGTGACTCTATAAAGGTTAAGCAGCAAACAAGTGTAGCTCCCTCTTTAGCAAGCAGCGCCGGTAAACTTCACATGGGTATCTCTGATCGAAGATTGCAGCACTCCAAGGTGGTGAGACTTGGGCAAGGCTAGGCGCAAAGGAACAATAAGAGGCAGCGCTTTGGTTGCTTAAAAGCTTCGGAAATAGTCCTTCATTGTGGCACAAGCAAGGCAGCGAGGAAGCAACAAGTTGGGCTCCGGCAAAGCAAGGCCTCTGGGCTGAAATGGTGGCGCAACAGCAGCGATCAGCAAGCTCTTCTCCTCGGCAAGGTGAAGCTCTAGAATCCAAGTTGGTGAAGCAAGCACCATGACAAGTACGGCAAGGGTCCGGCAGAACACGACAAATTTCGACGGCACATTGACAAGATTTGGCAACTCACGGCGGTGACACTCCTACACCAGTCCAAGGCAGTAGGGCTCGAGCTAAACAGCCACAAAACTCTAGCTCCAAGGCGCAGTGAGATAGCAGTGGCTGTCCTCCTTGGCACTACAGGATTCCGTGACGGTCTCCGTGGTGGACTTCTTCAAGCAGTGGCTTCAACTTCTTTTTGCAATAATGCTCCATCGTGCAGCGACAACTCTTCTCCCCGTCGTCACAGCAATTCAACAACAATATTCTGTAAATCCTTATAAATATTTACAATTGTAGAATTATATCTCCAGGCACGATGATTTTCACAAATGTTGTTGAAGTTTTCTTATCAGTTATGCTACTGAGGTGATGGTAGACAAACACAAAAAAAGTGACGGTAGACGAACATAAAAAATTGTCCAGGAATCCCAAAGGAAAATATTATATTTAACTTCTTTTGCCAAGAAATTACACAAATAACTATCTTATAGTGGTTATGTTTAATTATACTGCTAACTAATATATTTAGATAATCATAAATTATATACAATGAGGACCAAGTAAATCAATATTATCTAAAATATTAATACTTTAAAACAAAATTATTATACATAAATCATAACCATTAGTCTTTTTTAGTCAAATGTTACCTTTTGTATATTACAACGTAAAATACTCTTATGAAGCCTACAATGTGATTTAAACTCTGTAAATAAGCATACAATACTTATCGGGTTCAAACATATATAATAAATATATACACAACAACTTTGTCATTTTACAATATAATGTGTACACTCATAATGAGAAGAAAAACAAATATTAGAGCTTCAATAAATAATATTTTATATATTTAGTATCACATATTAAACTTGAAATTCAACAAGTCCCATATGAATTACATGATCCTTATATATCTTTGGTAGCATGTCTTTCGTTTAAGGATTCACAATTATCAATTCAGTGCTAATGTGTACAATGAACACATCATTTGCTTTAATGCGCTTTCTTATGGTTAAATACTTAATATCAATGTGTTTACTTTAACTTCCACTTTTGTTTTTGTTAGCAAAGAACACAATAAATGAATTATCATAATACATCTTTAGCATATTATATAAATACATGGCTAAACACTAATAAATATCACATATGCTTATGTTTGTAAACATATAAATAATTAAATAAATAAATAAAAAATAATTCGATAAATAAATAAATAAATAAATAGTTAATATTATTGAATCATGAATACTAATAGCATCATAGTTATCCAATACATAATACATAAATAAATAGAAATAAATAATAGTATACATGCAATGAACAAATAGATAAGTAAATAAATAAATATATATATATATATATTTTAATAAATATAAATAAGATGAATAGCAATAAGTAAATATATCCATAATAATAAAAAATCATGTAAACATTCATTATATATGATAAACATATAAATAAAAATAAATGAACTATAATGAATAAATAAATAGATAAATAAATAAATAAATAAAAATACTCATATTGTCACAATATGTTAAATAATGTGAAAATTCATCTAAACTAATGTAATATATTTTGAATTATTGAAAACAGGCTAACAATGAGCTAAATACGGTTAACTACAATGAACCAAACCAGGTCAGCCGAGTTAACTCAATCTAGGTCAGAAAAACTCATGAGTTGGGTCAGCTGAGCTGGTCTGGACTGATGGACACGGACACAGACATGAGCAAGAAGGTAGATATGAACAGGTGAATAGGACTTGAGTAGGCGGACACTAACACGAGCAGGCAGACACGAAAGCAGGGGCAAGTGGATTCGAATGCAAAATCGACGGGGCGGGCAGAGCCCTCCGCCGGAAAACACCTACGGCAGCGAGTCGAGGCTACCGCCAGTCGTGATCAATAGAGTGCGTCGAAAAGGAGTTGATGGTGGTGGTGGTTGGTAAGGTCTGGCCGACTGCTGGCCATCAAATAGCTAGAAAAGGGGTGGAATGGTAGCCAAATGCAGCGACATTGCTGGCAGTGATTGTGGCCATACGATGGTCATGGGTGGTCTCAAAATGAAGATCTTAGAGAAATGAAGCTATCTGAGAAGTTGGATCAGCCGAAAGTGGCTCACCGGTGACGAAATATGGTTCAAATGACGGTAGCGATGGTGGAATACGGATGGACAAAAGTCGTCGCCAGTGGTACTCATCGCTCGAGTATGTATTCAAGTCTCTTGGATTTGCCCTGATCCCTATAGACACTTATAAAAATATGGACCACTATATTTAATTCACGTTAGATTTATAATCAATGAGTGTAATCAAATAAATAAATATATAAAGCTCCATTAATCAGCATTTTATTAATTAAAATCATATTGAATATTCCAAGTATAAAATAAATTGTATGGAATTTCATCAAAATTAAGAATCATCTCTAATTAAATTTGGATAAACATAAATTCAAGATGATAAAAGATCCAATATTAATGGTCATAACCATTATTAATATTATTGTATATTAATCTGATTTTATTAATCCAAAATATTGTTAAAATAGACACGTCTATTTTATAAAAAAATGGAATATTGGACAAACATGTGAATCTAAACATCTTGACAAAATGCCAAATTTTAATTTCTGGTGGACATGGAAAATGAACAAAAGGTCTAGATGGGTAAATGGGCAAATGGGATAAGGTATAAAACCTTTCTACACTTCCCAAAGCGTAACTAATGAGTTGGGTAGAAAGTAAGGAGATAGATTAGGTATAAAGTAAGGAGAGAGGGGGGAGAGAGGAGGTGGCCACCACTGCCAATCGCTGCGTGTTATTGTCAGATGTCACTATGCGTAACCTCTAGCAACAGCCTCAGCCACGCAGCAGGCCAAGCGTCATGGCCTCATGACTTTGCCAACCTATTTTGGCCTCTCTGCAACTCTACATAGTTACTACTGTTCCACCTGTAAGACACCAATTCTGGTTCACCTAAGAAAATAATCAAAATTACTATGATCGTGTCGATTTTATGTTTAAATCAATTAATCTATAAGACTCGAACGATAAATAGATCAAAATAATCTTTTTATTATCTCGAAAATAAAAGATATTACTAAATATATATGAAAATATATCAAACATTAACAAGAGCATAAAAGAAAACAACGATGCGTTGAACACAAGGGTATCTGTCCTTCCATTAAAGGCGACCCGACACACAAAAACACAAAACCTATATATATAAAATGAAAACGAATGTTATTGGTTCCGAAAATAACTAATACAAACTGACAAGTGGAAATTAATTTTCACAAGAAAAGAAAAACTATATATAATCTTCATGGGAATACTAAATGGACATTTAGTGAGGACCCATCAAGATGCAGACTCGATAATATCCTAAATTGAACTAGTGTTATGCCATTCTCGTTAAATGCTTCTATCTACAATAACAGGTCACACTCTCTAGAAGAAATCACATAACTTAAGTTCTCTCCTAATCTCTATATAACTATTAACTTAAAGCACAAAAGCCGAGTACTTTTAGGCAATTACCTTTATTACCCTTTTATACCACAAATTAAGCATGCGTTATATATAACAGTACATATTTACTTCATACCTCTTTAGGTGTGAAGAAGCTCAAGACGTAGAGATGATCAAGCCAAGCTAACACATAAGTAAAATAGATTCAACTTAGTTTGACTTAAACTCAATACTTTTTATTTTTGTACAAATAAAAGCTCAATTTGAAATCAATAACTCGATGAGTAATAAAACATGAGTATATGACTGGTTGGTTCTATTCACTTCAAAGCTCAAGCTCAATACATTTAACCTAGATAAAATGTGTAATTTAGTTTATTTACGCGCATTGATAATTAATATACTATTGGGGTCACACATATGTATATAGCATAAAAATGTATTATTTTTCTCGTAGAGTGCAAATATTTAAGGTAATGGGCAAATTTGAGCTTGGTGGAATTATTAAAAGCTCTGCTGGCATTGACTTGAAATTTATTTAACTAAACATGAGCCAAACTTGAACACTCAAGTAGGGATTTTTTTAAAATGCTGGAGCTTGACTTGTAAAATAAAGCCTCCTATCAAACAAAGTTTAAGCAAGCTAATCTAGAAACGAGCTGAACATCTCGGTTCGTTCTGGAGTTGCTAATACTTACATGGAACACCACGTTAAGCATTACTAAATATTTTTCAATTATAAACAGGTAATGTAATTATAATGGTTGGCACTATTATTTAACGCCAATGCTACCAATATTCCTTTCGACTCCACGTAGCTCGACGTAACTTTGTGCAAGTGGATTTTATAAGGTGTAAATTTGCCGATAAGTTATGGTCGTACCCTTTTTTTTTGTTGAGTTTTTTTATGCTAGTTTTCGTTTGCTAATGGTGATGAGTGATGACCAAAGTTTATGTTCAATAGACAAACTTGTCCCAAGAAAAATACTTTCACAGAATTTCATTCCAACGCTAATCACCAATCCTTTCATATTTGATGACAAAAAATTTGGCTCCCATCTATCGTAAAGAATGATTTTCTTTTGTTTAAACTATGAGTTATCCAAATTCCAAACTATGATCTTCCTTCATTTTCTTTTGCCAATCCGGTTCAGAAAATCAAGAAAGGCATGATAAGAGGTTGAACCGGACCGGGTCCAGTGCTGCTAATATCAGCCAATGAATGGTGGGAAGTATTATCCGCATTTTGCAAAAACAAAAGAAGAAAAGATATGGTTGGGTTGAGCCATTGGCGGCAGCGGTGGAGGGAGTGAAGATGGCACCGCTTCTCTCCATGGCCGCACCTCTTCCTCTTCTTTCCACTCCTTCCTGCTTCCCCTGCAAATACCCATGTCGTAAATGTTTTCCCTTTCTCCCCATTTCTCTGTTTTGACCACTGTTTTACTTGACTTTTACTGCTTTATGTACTTCCCTATTGTAAATTTATGGCTAAACAATTTGCGAGTTGAAGAATGGTTTTTGTTGGTTAAGTGATACTGGGTTTGTCAGAATTTGTAGCATAGCATTTGTGAAGGAAGAACCGAAGCATGTATCATTGGTTTGGTTGTATTAGGTTGATTTCATGTCTGATTACTTATTTCCTTGCTCAACTAACCTTCCACTTTGCTTCTTCATGGTTAATGAAAACTAGTGGCTTACTTGCTCAAAGAAGAATGACACTGAGTTTTTACCATTTTTTATAACTAGATCAACTTGAAGTGTAGCGTGTTCCTACTTGAATTGTTAGAATTTTTCTTTAAAGTGTGTGGAATCCAATCCTAGTTGATTTAAATTAGTTGAATATTATAATTTTTAGTTGAATTGCATCTCTCAATGTTTTCCTTCCCTGTGCAAATATTTGGCTAGAACAATATGCGAGTTGTAGAAGAAGGGCTTTTGTGGGTTAAGTGGTGCTGAGCAAGTTATAATTTGTAGCTAAGCATTTGCGACCAAAAAAATCAGACATGTATGATTGGTTAGATGGTTGTATTAGGTTGATTTCATGTCTGTTTGCTTATTTCCTTGTTCAAATAGTCATCTACTTTGCTTCTCTATGGTTTATGAAACCAATTAGCCTACTCAGCAGTATGGAAGGTGATGTAAAATTTTGAATTCTTTAAAGCAACTATTGTTTTGAAAAGTATGTATTATCATGCAAATAATGTCTACTTTTTGAAACTAGATCAACTTGAAGGGTGATCCTACTTAAATTATTAGAATTATTATTTAAAGTGTCCGGAGTCTACTCCTTGTTGAATTAAATTTCTTGAATATTTATGTTTCCTAGTTGAATTACATCTGTCAATGTTTTTTGTCATACTTGCTTTTTTAAATAAAATGTATAATCCTTGTTGAATTAGATTTATTAATACTATTATTTATACCTACAAATAAGGAAAAGGCAAATTGTAAATTAATATAGGTCGTATGGTGAATTACGATGAATTTTCTTCCCCTTTAGTATAAGGCATGGGATATTTAATCTTCTCAAGAGGTGTATTTGAACGACATAGATTAATAGATTTTATTTTTAAACTGTGTACTCACTGTCTTGTTGCCATGTTTATGTGGACAATGGCTCATCAACGAATATTCCTGTAGGGTATTCGCCAAGAAGATCTTTTCCCATCTCTCTAAGTTTGAAGACTTCTTGGATAGTGTCATCTTCGATTAGAAACACATCAGGTTAGCCGCATTTGATTGTTTCTCTTTTGCACTTTTATATTGTTTTCAGTTTCATTGTTGAATTGTTTTCTTTCCTCTTGAAATTTACAAGAATTTGTCACATAATGTGCCCTTTTTTACCTTTAGCATCTGTGGGGACGGCCAGTGAACATATTGGTGAGGACATTGCAAGAGATGAAGGAGTAAGTGGTGATGCCATACGGCGACGTTTCCTTGATTTTTATTCTGCTCGTGGCCATAAGATTCTTCCAAGTTCTTCGCTCATTCCTGATGATCCCACTGTTCTCCTAACAATTGCTGGGATGCTTCAGTTTAAGCCTATATTTCTTGGAAAGGTATGATAGTGATGTTGTCATTATTGGCGAAGTAGTAAAATATACTGTATCTGCCTTCAAATATGTTGCATTGTAGAAGAAGGGAGATTTTTTTATTACAAGATGAACAAGCAAAAAAAGATTTTCCATTGGCAAGACAAACTAGCTCATGCTATTGCTAACTTTTGCATAAAATTTGTTACAAGCTGTTTGGCAACAGAACCATACTGAACCGTCAGGATTATTGCTATTTCTCTTCATGTGACATTTTAGGTTTTTCCCTCGTGTTTTTTCTATATGTGTACTCTTGTATAATATTTTATTCATATGCATCATTTCTTACGTTTGCGTTTAATCTACAAACCTGTGAGTGTGTACATTTGTTCTTGACAGTTGTAGCAAATAAGCACAACATATTTGTTTGATCATGCTTTAAGATTGAAAAAAGAGGGTTGCTTTCTGAACTTGTGTGACTACCACTGTATACTTTCTGCTTCCCATTTCTCATTGTTTTTGGTATCTGCCTTAGGCACCTAAGATTATACCACGTGCTGCTACTTCTCAGAGATGCATACGAACAAATGATATAGACAACGTTGGCAGAACAACTCGACACCAAACTTTCTTTGAAATGCTTGGAAATTTCAGTTTTGGTGATTACTTCAAGAATGAAGCAATTGTTTGGGCATGGGACCTTTCAACCAAGGAGTATGCACACAATTTTATTGCTGATGGGCCATGAACTCTAAATTTGGTAAACTTGTGTTACTTAAGTGTAAGCATGACCATTGTTTGTTTATGTACAAAATGGTATACCTGTTATGAACAATATTTGCTTCCCTTGCATCCGATTACAAATCCTGTTGTCATCCAGTGAATGGAGTAATCAGTAGCTTGGGGTTTTCCTTGTTTGGATGGTGTCACTTTGAAAGGCAATTTTCCATATTTCTTATCACAGCATTTTGGTTATTTGGGTATCCTTTAGAAGTTTCTAAACCTAATTTTTAGAGTACAGGTTTGTTTGGTGGATTTGATTTGAATAATTATGATAGTTTACTTCTCAATTATTTCACGTTTTCATGAATGATGCTAAAGGTCTATAATAGAAGTATCAACAATATTACAGCAGTTCCAACTGTTTCTCATGTTTATTTCGAGAAATGAATATAAATGAAAAAAATAATAGTCCGTGAAGAGAAAGAGCTTAGCAACCTCAATAGACTTGAGTGACAAAAGAGCATTATTTTGATGTACCTATCTTAGGGGTTTTTACTAGTCCAACATGAGGTAATTTTGTTAAACTCTGTTAAGGGGGTTATTTTTAATGAATACACATGAGATACTGCTCATATCGCTTATATAAGCTACTTCTATTTGGAGCAATTTATGGGTCCAGTACTTAAAATCCACATAAATAAATGTAAAAATAAATAAGTAGGGTGTCTATAAATTTTCAAATCCATCTAATGTTTTTAACCCTTTCATCTTAATTATCAAAGAAATTGAAATAACAATTCAGTTTATAATAAATTAAAATAGGGCTTTGAAAAATCTAAAAGTTGGCCATATTGATGCTTAAAAAGATACAAATTTATCAACCTCCTATTTTTATGTACTCTATTTCCCATGCATATTGACCTCATTATATGGGACCCAATAAACAAAGTTCAAATTAAAGGTGTGGCTCATATGAGGTATATTAGATGTAGCTCACCTTAATTCTTCCCATTTTTTATTTGCTATCATAGAATCTGGTGATATTTTGATATTTAACTGACCTGCTTTAATAGCATGCCTTGGAAAAATAACGTTTTGTTACTGAATTGTTTTGTTGCTTGTTTCAACATTATTTTTCTTCTAATTAATTCAGGGCTAGATATTGATAAATTCAACCACAAACATTAACTTTCTGTGCATGCCAGTAAGGGTAATTAGATTGATTAAGTGTATCCAGTAATGTTTCGAATAATTCTTGACTAGTATTTGATTGTTTGAGCTGTATGTGGATTACAATGCCATTCATGGCTTTACTATATGTAGCTTTTTAGATTTGTTAATGACTATCAATGTTTTTACAACACAAAGTACTCCTCAATGTTGGTAAATTTAAGTAATTATGCTCCCCCTCAAATGGTATTACTAAACAAGATCGTCAGTTTAGTATCACTCTTGTCACCTAATTTTATTACTATTTATTTGTTCAGGTTTAAACTACCTTCAGACAGACTGTGGATTAGTGTTTTTGAGGATGATGATGAAGCATTTTATATTTGGCATGATGTGGTAAGTTCCATCCATAGTTATCTGTTTTACATAGTGATTCTTAGTTTCTTATAGCACAGTTTTGTTTTCCTCCTTATATGGATTCATGGATTGGTCCTAATAGGTAATATATCAACGAATAGAATATTTAGATTTTTTTTTGTGTGGGATAAATAAAATGATGGCATACTGGAAATATTCTGATAAGTTTTAGATAGAAGAAATGCCAAGATGTAATCAGAAAGAAGCTGTAATAATCTATTCAAATGTAGAAATAGGTGAGGGAGCTGCATATAGTAGTAATTGCAGGTGTTGTCAATTAGAGAAAATGCTTAGAGTTTTTGTGCTGAGCTCTGAAATAAAAGTGTAATCACATAGCTTAAAGCATGCCTTCTTTTATGGCAAATGAAATAAACAATGTTTACGGTGTTACGAAAGAGCATAATGGCGGAGCAGTAGCCTTGTCAATGACTAGAAAAATGTAACAACAGCCTATGGTGATGATATATATAATATTTTGAAATCCTATAAAATTTTGTTTAGGCAGCGCAAACAATGTTTCCATGGATTGTATGATGAGTATTTTTCCCTCAAAATATTCTGTATGTCAATAATTGAAAGTTTCTCAGCATTAAAGAAAAGAAGAGACATGTAACCCTTTTGATTGGTTGAGGCTTGATATAGAAGCTTCTTTGCTGAAATCTCTCTTTTTCCATAATAAGTGCAGACTACAGTTCCATATGCCATGCAGCACCAGAAGTATAAGAACCACCGTTTATTTTATATTGCAATCCATATGGCACTGTATCTACCATATTGGCTGCTGATCATTTTCACTAAATTAATCATGCTTCTCTCTATGCAATTTACCATAACAGGCTAGTAACAAACATCCAATGTGCTTAATGCCCCAGATCTTTGACTTTGCTACCTTGAAGTCACGGATATGCAGTGACAAAAAATCAACATTTCTTATTGCTTTTACTGGCTTGTTGAGCAATCGAAATTTCTTATTGCTTTTACATAAAATCATTAGGTAGGTGTTCCGGTGGATCGGATAAAAAGAATGGGCGAGGATGATAACTTCTGGACTAGTGGGGCTACTGGTCCTTGCGGTCCATGCTCTGAGATTTATTATGATTTTTGCCCTGAGCTAGGGTATACCAATGTTGTAAGTAACTTATACTAAAGTTTTAAAATTTTGTATTTACTGCTTTGTTTTAAGGCATATTGTCAGGTAATCTGCACTTTGACTGCTTTTAATTAATGATTTACGAGGAAGAACTGCCACTTCTAGCATGTCTAATGATAATGAGTTTGTGAAAATGTTTCTCTGTGACTTTTATGATAGGGCATCCACAAAAATAGCCTTGTTTAACTTGCTTTATTAAAAGAACAAACAAAAACAGCATGGTATGGTATTCCAATAGACAAAGCCTTACCAGCTTCCCGAGCATTGCGGTTTCCAAGCTGTTTGTCTGGAATGTTAAACTTGTATTCTTGATTAGTAGTTAGAAGATGAGATGCCTTAATATTTTAAGCCCATATTTTCATTGTTTGCATTTTATTAAATAGTTTCATTGTTTGCATTTCTCATGGAACTATTTCATTTTTCCATTAATACAAAAAAAATGAACGTGTAGGATCTTGGAGATGATTCTAGATTTATTGAGTTTTACAACTTGGTATTTATGCAATACAACAAGAAAGATGATGGATCTCTTGAACCACTGAAACAAAAGAATATTGACACTGGGTTGGGTCTTGAAAGGATGGCCAGAATCCTTCAAAAGGTGAAAGCGGATCTTGGTATGTCTGGAAGTTCAAAAGTTTTACTTATTCTTGTCATATGATCACATTGTCTTGCTATGGTATTTGTGTATTTCAGGTTCCAAACAATTATGAGACTGATTTGATATTCCCGATTATATTGAAAGCATCAAAAATGGCTGCAGTTTCCTATGCTGAAGCTAATGATCGTATGAAGGCCAATTTAAAAGTGCAGTTTCTTTTTCTTTTTTTTTTTTCATAATTTGTATTTCCTTCTTTTTCTTGTTTGATTTACAGTTACTGTTCTTATGATATTTATGATTTTGATCACCACCAGATAATTGGGGATCACATGCGTGCTGTAGTCTATCTCATTTCTGATGGGGTAATTCCTTCAAATATTGGAAGGGGTTATATTGTTCGCCGGCTTATAAGGCGCATAGTTCGTACTGGAAGGTTAGTTGGTATACAAGGGAACGAGGAAGGGGCATTTTTGCCAGAACTTGCTGAAGAAGTGATTAGACTGAGCATTAATATAGACCCGGATTTGCAGGGTAAAAGTTCACGAATTCTGGAAGAGCTCAAAAGGGAAGAGCTTCGATTTGTGCAAACTTTGGAGAGAGGAGAAAAGCTTCTAGATCAGTTGCTTAGTGATGCCTTACTATCAAGCTCTAATCCCCTTATCTCTGGAAAAGATGCATTTCTCTTGTACGACACGTATGGCTTTCCTGTAGAAATAACAATTGAGGTTGCCGGGGAGCGTGGTGTGAATGTAGACATGAAAGAATTTGGCATTGAAATGGAGAACCAAAGGCGTCAATCACAAGCTGCCCACAATGTTGTAAAGCTCTCTGTTGGAAGCGAGGAAGCTGAACTCATTCAGACTGTAACTGACACTGAATTCTTAGGCTATGAAACTCTCTCTACTCGAGCTGTTGTAAAAGGTCTTTTGTTACAAGGAGACCCAGTAGAACAAGTTTCACAAGGTGCTGATGTGGAAATTATACTTGACAGAACGCCATTTTATGCAGAAGCTGGTGGGCAAGTGGGGGACAATGGTCTTCTTTATGTGCTAGAATCTAAAGAAAGTGGAGTAGAAGTTATCGTTGAAATTAAAGATGTGCAGAAGTCTCTTGGAAACATATTTTTTCATAAAGGTGTCATAAAGGAGGGAATACTGGAAGTTGGTGCAGAAGTAAATGCTACTGTGGATGAAAATCTGAGACAACGAGCAAGAGTAACCTGTTAACTATCAACTTTTACTTTTACTTGTTTGATTCTTCTCTCTCAAAGTCAGGTCTTCAAAACAAATCCCGAAAAACTCTAAAATCATGGAGAAGTTTACATGGAACTCATGATCATTGGCCCCACAGAGGATAGTAAAATATATGTGAACATGCAGTTTGCATGTATTACTTTCATAACATGACAATTTTTTTTTTTTTCTGTAAGTAGCTATTGATTTGATCGCTGAGCCTTACTTCCAAATAATCATTGAAATAATTACCAGAAACTTGGCTCTGAATGTCTCGTCCTTGTTAATTTCTACAGTCTAAATGCTTTAATTTAGGACAGATGTACTCTGCCACAGTTGCACAACGATAAAATTAGCATACTACTTTAACTTTCTTAATTTAAGAGTTGTTCCCTTCCTATCTATTGGGGCTATCTCAACACTTATAATGGCTTACTCTATCTCCTATCTCTTTCTTTTCCATTTGTTAGCTCAATACTCTTGGTTATTATGTTGCTATCTCTTTAGTTAAAATGAAGGGATGTAACTCAATTCCTTGCGCTGTAACTGTCATGTACTTTTTGGTAATATTTTATGATGACTTGTCCTGTTTGCTCAATTATTTGAAATCAGGGAAATGATGATGGCGGCTGTGTTCCATTTGTTTGCCTATCTTGAAGATTGCTTAAATAAAATTTCTGAACTGTTCCAGGTACACCATACTGCTACTCATTTGCTACAGGCAGCACTGAAAAGTGTTCTTGGCGAGGAAACCTCACAAGCTGGCTCACTTGTGTCTTTTGATCGTTTGCGGTTTGATTTCAATTTTCATCGGTCTCTCCAAGATAAGGAATTGATTGACATTGAAGGGTTGGTCAATAGGTGGATTGGTGATTCTACACAGCTTCAAACTAAGATAATGCCTCTTGTTGATGCAAAAAGAGCTGGGGCAATAGCCATGTTTGGTGAAAAATACGCGGATGAGGTTCCACTTTATGAAGGGCTTACTTATCGATTTTGAATTATGATGGAATTTAAAGTGAAATTTTTATGTACTATCTATTTTATTTACTGCTGTTCTTGGTTTTGGTATATTTAGGTTCGGGTGGTAGAGGTTCCTGGTGTTTCTATGGAATTATGTGGTGGGACTCATGTCAGTAACACTGCTGAAATACGCGGTTTCAAGGTAATTTCAGAGCAGGGAATTGCATCTGGAGTAAGGCGTATTGAAGCTGTTGCCGGTGAAGCATTTATTGAGTACGTTAATGCAAGAGATAGCTACATGAAACAGCTTTGTACCGTCCTCAAGGTATGTTTTTCCATTATCAATTTGGTAGGAAATTTTAGTTTGTTCTCATGGCTTCCAGTAATTTGGAAGTTAAAATATATTGATGTTTACCACTTTGAAAGATAGCTGGTTGAATTGAAGAAATTTTATGTACTGGAAAATATGTAAAAGGAAAGTTCTATTTCGGAAAATATGATTAGGTTAAAATAATTCACAAAGGCCATAAAAGATTTTCCTATTTGGCATGTCTCCACTTTCCAGCAAATAACACATTAAGATTTATGGCCCAGGCAAAAGCTGAGGATGTAACCACCCGCGTGGAAAATCTACTAGAAGAGCTGCGATCAGTGAGAAATGAAGTCTCCGCAGCACGTGCTAAGGCAGCAACCTACAAAGCATCAATGGTTTCTAACAAAGCCTTGACCATAGGAACTTCCAATTACAGGTAATAGCAGAAGCTAATTACATCCCTAAAATCTTGATATATTGCAAAATTTTAAAACTATTTTGTTGTTACCTTAGCAAACTTTTTCCCTGATGTACAGGGTGCTAGTTGAAGAAATGGATGACATGGATGCTGATTCACTCAAAAGCGCAGCAGAATATCTTGTTGATCTGCTCAAGGATCCTGTGGCAGTGGTATTAGGTTCATGCCCGGGTGATGGAAAGGTTAGCTTGGTGGCTGCATTTAGTCCTGGCATTGTTGAGTTGGGTTTCCAGGCAGGAAAGTTCATTGGCAGTGTAGCAAAAATGTGCGGTGGAGGTGGGGGCGGTAGGCCTAACTTTGCACAGGCAGGTGGAAGGAAACCCGAAAACCTATCAAGTGCATTGGATAAAGCTCGAACTGAACTTATCGGAACCATGTCTAAGAAGATAAGTTGAAGGTTCTTCCTGATCAAGTTTAATCCTTGGTTGGTAGATTAGAATCGACCAAATTGTGTGTTTTCTTCAGTTCTGTTCATCGTTCACTGTGGATTATGTTTTGACTATGATATTGCCGGAATTTCCATCTTAAGTTTCTTAAGATGGGTCGAATAGAAAATTCATTGTCTATTTTTGTCTGGCAACGAAAATATGGTATGCAAGCCCTTCAATCCACCCGAAATGGAGCTCATTTAAAGGTGACAAAGTGCAATTGAAAAAATTATGGTACACCATGTGGACGTGCGAGTCATGTTCAAAATTTCTGCCGCACTATCATGTTTGATATGCATGTGCAACTTAGATACCTGTAAGTTTGTAACATTCTTTCGAATCACGAAAAAAATAATAATAAGGATTTTATTTGGGCAAAGAAAGTGATAAGAGTTGGAATTTGTTGATTAGAGAGCTAAAATCAATCTTTTTTTTTTCAAAAAATCTTTTACTCTAGGTGACGGCTGTTGGCTGTCATGACATGTGGGCGTTCCACTTGGAAAAGAAATCGACAGTCACAGGTTAATCGACAGTCACAGGTTCCAATGCACGAAGACTCTTGGGGCATGTTTGGTTTTTTCTGAGTTTGCTTGTTTTGGATAGAAGGAAAACGTGCGAAAGGCGGAAAATAGTTCTATATGGTATGGGGCCCACTAGAATATACGACCTGTTTTCTTGCCAAAATCGCGACGAAATGCAAGAACGTGTGGTTGGTAGGCCCTAATGTCTCTTCCTCCCTCGGCAGTTTGGACTTTGGACGCCGCCGGCATCCTTTGAGGCCATCACGCCTTTTGCCCTCGGACGCCGTGGCTGTCGTGGCCATCCTTCGTCAGTCATCACGTCCTTACGTTTGGATACTGTCGCATCCTTGTCGCCCGCCTTTCGACACCGTCGCCACAACGCTGTCGTATTCTTTTTGTATTAGCACCTCTTTGTCCCCATCCCAATAGCAGATATTCTCCTTCCCCTTTTTTCACTCACGATACAATAATTTTTTATCTATCCCACTTTTTGATTTTTGAGTGCAGTGGTTTTCTCTTAAGGCTGTGTTGATTTTATTTCTAGGGGAGGCAACATATATACAATAGCCTAAGCTGGTTTTATTTTGGTGAAGAGAGTGTTGATTTGTATTTTTTTGTGAGTTTTTTTGAAGTCAACGTTGACCTTTGTTTTTGGAAAGCGGGGAATAATTTCTTTTCTTTTCAATCTAAAACATATTTAAGAAATATATTGAAAAGCACTTTCTACTTCTTTCTTTTTTTTCTTCTTTCTTAAATCATTTTTTTTTCTTCTCTCTCGTAATCTTTCAATCTACCTCAAGAATTAATAGGCAACTATAGTCGTATGGGCTGTTTAATTTCTCATCAAACGAAAGGTGCTGTCAAGTCACCGAGCTAAACCAGCCGCCTTTGAAGAAAAGTTTTGAGACGAACACGTCACGCGATAATTGGAGGGGGGCGAAAACAAGGAAGCGTCGACTGCCCCGAAGAGATATTGTTTCTAATTACAAATTTGACCATCTAATTACTTTTTTGTCGTACATAACTTAATAACTAAAATCTTTTTGGATTGTCCACAACTAAGAAGCACCGCGACCCCCGCCTGCAATTATTTTTAAATGCAATTATATGATCTGTTAAAACATCATATAGCTCTAATTAATAATCTTTTATGCCTTTTAACCGTCTAGTAACTAATTAATAATCTTTGTCACCAAAATTTGTGAAAATATTCTACTTTTTTTAAATTTTGTCATGTTTACAGATTCCCTAGAAAAAAGTGGGTTTCTATTTATTTTATTCAGTCACCAACACGGTTCTCCGTTGGGCAACAAATATCACTAAAAATCACTTACAAGCTAAATGGAATAATTTTTATTCCAATTGTCACACAATATTTTGACTCGTCTTGATATCGACTTTGGTTACAAATTTCCTCAACAAGAGAGCCCGACAATCTAATTCAATCATGATATCGAACTAATAGCCTTATTAGATAAACAAAGACAAAAGATGAATTCGATCTTGTTTACCCGTACGGAAAAACCAAACAAATAAAAGATTAATAATAATTTATTAATGATCATAAAATTGATAATCTTAAAAATGTTACCATTAACTATGAAAAGTTAAACTAAGTTTCTTTATTATAGATAGCTTAATTAATAGCTAAAATCTTTTGTGGGATTATCAAACAACTAAAAAAATGCCACTACTATAATTAGAGATAATGAAATTGATAATCTTAAAAAAAAATTAATTATGAAAAGTTAAAATTGGCCGTTTATTATAGATAATAATTAATCAGTTGCTAAAATCATGTGTGGGATAGGGATTATCAAACAAGTGACAGCTAATAAAATACAACTAGTACCCCTGGGAGGACCAAATAAATTAAAGCGCACGCACCAGTAATCGCATATCTCACCTCGCCAAGCTCATCATCTCTTCTTCTCCTCAAACCCTCTCCAAGCTCTTCTCTTCATGGGTTTCCTTCCTCGCAACTCCTTCTACATATCCCACCTCTCCAAGCTCTCCCCCTTCTCCACTCCCCACACCCAAGTACCCTCTCCTTCTTCTTCTTCTCCTCCTCCTCCTCCTCTTCCTCCCAAGGATTTAATGGGTACCGACAGCAGTGGCGGTTCTGGGTCGGAGGAGGGGGAGGATGAGGAGGCGGCCGAGGATTTGGTGCGGATCTTGGTTTCCCTGTGCTCATCTTCTGATGAGGAGATGGAGGCGCCGCCATCGGATTTGGGCGATGTTGGGGATGGTTGGGCTTTGGGCGACGGCGACGGCGATGGCGGGTTCCTGGAGCTGCGGGACTTGGTGGGTGGCGGGTTCGAGGGGGAGGGGGAGGGGGAGGCGGAGGAGGAGGAGTTGGGTGATGGGGAGGTGGTTGACGGTGATGGGGTTTTGGATGATTTTAGGGTTCTTGAGCTGGAGTTGATGGAGGTTGGTGATTTGTTGGTGGGTTTGGAGGAGGTGGATCGGAGATAGCCTGTGGGGGATGGTGGAAATCTGGGTTCTTTTTGATGATGCGGTTCTGGGGTTTCTGATTAGTTTCTGAAATGTTGGAAAGTTGGACCATTTGATGCTGGTCTTCTCGGATTTCTGATTATGGTCCGGGAAGTTGGAAAGTTGGATTCTTTAATGATGCTGCTCTGCGTCTTCTCTGTTTAGTGATCATGGCGAGGTAGATTGGGGGTTTCTTTATTTTTAGCTGTGGCCGAGCTGCCCTGATTAAGGTATAAATGAAAATTTTTGAATTTTTGTAAATGTGTCTTTTTCCTGTTCTCTGGCATGAAAAATTAGGCCTGTGTGGTGTATTTGATATCGGTACACATTATGTGTAGATCAGTTTTTCTCAGTTTTATATGAAGAATTGTTAGTTTAAGTAGTAGCGCTGTGGTTCTTTCATGCTTACAACTTGTGTAAGGAAATAGCTACGAACATTTGATTTTGATTTTGGTGATGAAGGGCTTTTGGAAATAGCTTAGTAAGATGGTGTATTTGGTCTATGTATAAATTATGAATTTGATAGATTCGATTGCGTATTTTTTCTTTGCAAATTGTTTACAGATCAGTTCTCATTTTTATGTGAAGAGTTGTTAGTTTAAATAGATAGCAATGTATCGTGTTCTGCTTTTTTAAACTTGTTCCAAAAAATTGCGCTAAACATTTGATGATATGTGATTTGGGTGATGACCTCTTGGAAATGGTGGACTGAGTAATTTAGTGTATTCGATATCTGTTTAAATTATTAATTTGATGGATCAGATGGCACATTTGGCATTTGGTATCAGTATGAATTATGTACATTTAAGTTTTTCTCATTTTGACATGAAAAATTTCGAGTTCAATTAGATAGCTTTGTATTCATTTTCTGCTGACAACTTGTTTCAACAAATTGCAATAAACATTTGATGGTCTGTGATTTCTGTGATGATGATTCTTTGGAAATGGTGGACAAGTTAGTTTGGTGTATTTGATATCTTTATAAGTTATGTATAGATCAGTTTTTCTCATTTCATTTGAAGATGAATTATTAATTTAAATAGATTGCTAAGAATAAAGGAGGAGAGCTGGTGTCCCACCAATGCCCCTTTGGGGATCTGGTGGAAGAAGATGAAAGTCATATTAACTTTGAAATGTGAGTAAAAGTAGAACTATGGGAAGCTTGGACCAAACTTCAGAAAGCAACAATTGCTGTTACGTATAAAAATGAAACTTGAATCCTTCCAAACAATAATTGTACACTTTGTTGTTTTGAGAAAAAAAAATTGATTCTACAGATTGTTGCAGTAGAAGTTAAACTGTGACCTATTCTTGATACGTATAGTATCCCATTAGTATAGTAAGATGGTGTGTTTGGTATCTGTATAATTATGAATTTGATCGATTAAATGATGTATTTTACATGCGTAAAAATTGTGTACAGATCAGTTTTCTCAATTTTGATATGAAAAAATGTTAATTCAAGTAAATAGATCTGTGATCATGTTCTGTCTTTTCAGCTTGTTGCATGAAATTTGCGCATAACATTTGATGATCTGTGATTTTGGTAATAGTCTCATGGAAATGATGGACCAAGTAACATAGTGTATTTGATCTGTATATATTATGAATTTGAGAATTAGATGGCGCATTTGATATCATTATAGATTATGTACAGCTCAGTATTTCTCATTTTGACATGAAGAAATTTGAGTTCAATTATATAGCTCTGAGATCATTTTTGCTTACAACTTTTTTCAACAAATTGCAATAAACATTTGATGATATGTGATTTTTGTGATGATGGACTTTTTGGAAATGGTGGACGAGTTGGTGTATTTGAATTCTGTATAAAATGTGTAGAGATGTTTTTCTTATTTTATGTGAAGAAGAGTTGTTAATTCAAATAGGTAGCTCTGTGATCATTTTCTGCGTACATTTATTTTTCAAGAAATTGAAACAAATATTTGATGATTTGTTATTTTGGTGATGAAGGTCTCTCAGAAATGGTGGACGAGTTACGATGGTCAGATAGTTTTGAACAAATCTGTGGATTTTTGTCATGGTCATTAATTTTGACATTGGGTTTTTGTATAGAAATCAGGTCTTGTACAATCATATGATGATGGTCTTTTTGTAATTAATCTCTGATATTTTAGTTGGTGCTTCTAGGATAATTATGCAGTTATCATGTATCTATAAGTACAGTCAGTTTTTCTTTTCTATTAAGAAAATATTTCCTAAAGACGGTTTTTATCTAGGTACGTAATTGAAATGTGAGAAAGAGTAAACTTTGGGAAGTTTGGTCAGAAGTGAGAAAGACTACAAATGGTGTAAGAAAAATGAAACTTGAATACTTCTAAGCTATGACTGTACACTTTGTCGCTTTGAAAATTTTTTTAAGAAAATGATTTTTGGCTTTGTTACAATAGAAGTTAAACTATGATGTAATGCCTTTGCGACTTGACGATAATTGCTTATTCCTCAACTTTTGTTTTTTAACAATAGGTTTAATTGTTTTTTAACGATAGGTTTATTCTCCGTCTTATCTTAGTGAAAGCCGTGTATATGGGTGAATAATCGAAAAGCAAACCAATAAAATTTGAAAATTAAACTGAACTTGAAATTTGATTTTATCCTGAAATTAATTTGGTTCTCTAGTTTTTGGCATAGGTGAAAAAATGCAACTTGTGGAGGTGGCATATTTCGGTTCTGTTAGGGGCCAACTTAACCGAATATTACTTAAAAGAACCTAAGTAACTTGGTGCTTGATCCCAACTCAATCTTCATGCTCACCTTGGCTCCTTTCCTTTCTGCCATCGTGTGCTCTTCTCCTCATGGCTCCTCCACTCTTCCCTCTTGGCCCTCATTCACCCTTCTCACCTCTTCCCCTCCTCTCCAACGCCATCTCATGCCTCCGCTAGGCAGCGTACAGCCATCCCTCTCTTTGGATCTATTTCTAGGCAAGACTTTTCACTTTTACGATCCCGTTATCTTTTGTCAACTCTCTCTCTGTCTCTCTCTGTGTCTCTTCATAATTAGGGAAATGGATCCGATGGGGAGTTGTTTAAATTTGTGTGCTGTGTTATAGTTCTCTTCAAACCTGATTCCTAGTATTAAATATGTATAATGTTGTGGAATTGTGATGTGGTTTTTATCTTTTAATTTTGAAAACCAACTGACCAAATGTTTTTTTATTCGATTAGGGAGTAAATCGGATCAGTTTGGTTCAAACCAACTGACCAAATGCTTACCCCCAGCCTTATATCTCACAAATATAGCCAGGAATGCTTATCTAAACTATCGTTTACCTTTTCATACTGTCATCAAAAAGTGAGCTTAGCATCACTGCCTCGCTATTGTCATGTGAAAACTTCTTTGGTACTTATTGAATCACTTTATTCCGAAGGTAATTTACATGAGTGATGCCATCAGTACCACTAGTTTTCACCAAATGCCTTGTGTTTACTAATATCAAATTCCAAATGGATTCCTCATCTACGTCAAAGGAAGGAAACGTAGTCATTGAACAAGAAGATGAACCGGCAAACCATGGAGATTGAGAAGATCACTGGGATCTGTGTTACCGGCGCAGGAGGCTGGCTATGTGGCCTCTTGGGTCGTCAAGACCTTGCTTTCCAAAGTCTATATCGTGCACCGTCAGAGACCTTGGTCAGTTCAGTTCTTGGCTTGTTTGTGGTTGTTGGTCATGACTTCTGATTGTGTTTGAACGCTTGAAATGTTGGGAAATATTGAAACTGGGCCACTTGAAGAAGTTGGGGGGGGGCATCCCACAATCTGGAGTTCTTCAAGAAGATGAACATCGTACTAATCAACCCATCGCCTCTTGCTTTCAAAATTTAATTTACAAAAGACTTCAACGATATCTAATTTAATTTCTTTCCATTCTTTAGTTAATAACTTCATCTAGGTTCCTCTTTTGGAATCATATCCTAGATCACATGGGATCCTAGCACCCAAATTGGGATGAAGTATAATAGAGGTACTATATTGGCAGTACAGACATGGGTTAGATATTTGAGAGAAAATGTTTTCACGTAGGAAACCTAGCCTTCTAGCCTTGGAAGCCAGACGTGTTGGAGGATTCAAAGGTTTCTTTATTATTTATTTATTTTAATTTTATTTTTTAAATTTTTTGTTAATTTTAGGCGAGGATTCGAAGGGTTGCGCGCCATAGATTTTCGGGATGTTCAGGATACATGTCGGATCAATAAAACAGGCGCAGCAAGAAGGGAGGAGATCCTGAGTGCTCTTAACCATAGTTGAATAAATCGGCCGAGTCGGATCGGACTCGGCCGATTTAAATCGG
>JAVDBV010002454.1:0-10164 GCA_032619315.1 Piper longum
GCTTTCTCATCCCTGAGTGGCACCTCAAGTCGGACGGAGGTAAACAACGACAAGGGAGGGACGACGATAAGATGGCAGCATCGAGGCGACCGGCTGTGCTGAGGCTGGTAGCGCTCCACGAAACAGTGCAGGGAAGGGCGGTGAACAGGGTAAGGAAAGAAAAAGAGGGAGAAGGAAGGGAAAGGCGATGGCGCTAATCGCTTGCGACAAAGCATGCAAGTGGCGGCCCTATTTTTAGCATGGGTCACCGTGAATGTCATTGCATAGGCTGGGGCAGGGTGGGGAAGGATGAGGGGAGGGCTAGGGATAGTCGCTGGAGGTCGTCGTCGGGGTTGTGGTTGGCGGCAAAACATACACAGTGGCGGAGTGGTGGCCGTGAGGGGAAAGCGGGGAGAAGGAATGGGGAAAAAGAGGAAGGAAGGGGATGGGGGTGAGGCGGTGGTGACACTAGCTGGTAGTAGTGTGGTCGGCGGTGAGGTCACCAGTAGTGGGTGCGGGGCAGAACAGGGGAGGTAGGGGGAGAAACAGGGGAGATGGTTAGTGGGGGGAGGGGGAGAGAGAAGAAAATGGGTTTAGGTATTGTGGTATTTTTGTAATAAAAACTTGACGTACTCTCGACTCGAGTCAGTATTACGAAATACATCCCAAAAATATAAAAATATATAGTAAAACACCATAAAATAAAATAATCGAGTTCTAACTCGAATTGATCGGTTCTGACTATAAAAACCTAACTCGGGTCACGGATTTACAATATTAATACAATAGAAAAGAACTATCGTTTTATATATTTTCCCCGGTTATGTTGCTACCGTGAGCCTTATGCAATCGATTGGATCATATAGATATCCCTTAGCATAGGTCATCGAAAGGATCTAAGACGACCCACCAAAGTATGAAAGCTAGTATCTTTTAGGAAATGAATTCCTATTCAAAGAGTGCATAACCACATGTGTAAAACCCACGTTTCGAGTTTGGGTTTTATATTCAAAACAAGCCGGTTCGACCGCTGTTTCAAGTCGAGTATGTATCAGAACACATGTACGGAGCCGATGCCGATTGCGTGTATGAGCCATGAGGGGTCATGTGTACCTAAGTATATGATGATAATGTCATGAATACAGTGGAAAAGAATGAGTTATCAGAATATATGAAAGTATGTAGTACAACTTTTATTATTATGCAGCTTGATCGTAAAAATAGTTTTAGGCCATTTACCGAGTTAGGACACGTTCGGGTAGTTTTGATGGGTTGATAGTTATAGAGCATGTCATTTTGATTTTTTGATGTTTATTTTATTTTCTGGGATTTTTTCCCATTTTTCTGGATTTTTTTAAAAATTTATTACGAGTCGATAATTATTTTGACTCGACTCAGAGTCGATTCAAGTTTTATTCACAAGTTTGCCATTGAGTTATATTTTCACCCCAATGCTTCCTCCCATTTGCAAACCCTAGCTGCCCCACTATGCACCGCCACTGTCGGCGCTGCCCAGTGCTGGCCGGTCGCCGACCGACATCGCCCACCGTCCGGCCATTGCGATGCTGGATTGCCGCGGCTTGCGTGGAGACAGCGTCATGGTCACATTGCCGATCTTGCTGCCTTGGCATCACCGACCACCCAGCGACTTTCTCCGACCGCAATCGGAGCCGATCGCCGCTCTGGCCGGCCGGATCTAGCCACCCATAGCTGACACCTGTTTTTGCCATTTTCTGGCTAGCCGCAGCCTCCGTCGACCACGTCGATGCCACAGATGTGTCGGGCTCACTGAGCTGGTTTCGATGGCACCCAATACGACCACTATCTAGCCAGTAGACATCACCGGCAACTATCATTGGAAAGCCCCAGAAAGCTACCGGAAAACCACGGATTGACGGAATTCGCCGGGTCTTTTGCTGAGCTCATCCAGTTGAACCCGATTGAGCTTTGGACACCTCGAGCACCGAATTCGAGGTTCAAGGCGCACACACGACAAAACCCTAGTCATCGCCGATTGTCGACGACTCAAGGTATAATTACCTCTGATTTGTTTATTTAGAGTTGATAATTAGTAGCACAACATGATAGGAATGATTAATTGATATTGAGGTGATAAAACCTGATGAGTGATAAGTAACACGATTTGATTAAGTGAATAAACAGTAATTGATCTTATGAGATAGTTCGAGTTTGAGTATGATAATTGACCCCAACGTAACGTAGAAACGTATGATAAAATTTGGTATGAATGAGATAACTTAGGATTACTTTACAATTATGATTATTTGATTGTTAATTGATGATGATTGCATTTTTTATCGATGTTCATGAGTTTGATACATCATTTAGTTATCGGGTGTTAGTATTTAGTTTTGATGTGTATGTACAGAGTATGAGCTCGTAGCCTAGGCGCAATGACACGCTTGGAAGTTCTACCAGGTCCGTTTAGGACTCGCCTCTGCTTTTACACTATTTCTAATATAGGTTTGATTATTATTTGTAGGACGGGTTAAATGGCGTTTTATCGGATCCCATTTAACTCGGGTCATTTAGTCGAACTATTTTCCGGATTAATAACCTTAGAGGATGAGATCCCTCGAGAATGATTTCGAAAACAAAATCCATAGCAAGTTGCCCTATTTTATAAATCCCTTCCCAGACATATATATATATATATATATATATATATATATATTTATATCAAGTTTTTAGTGAGACGAGAGATGGAGAAATCGACTGCACGTATTATGCAGAGGATGTCGTGTCAGTCAAAGCAGGCTCTGGATTAGCGCCAACAGACTGTTCCATTCCCGATGGATCCTGACAACTCCACATTTGAGTTCCTCACACCCGGAGAACGTGGAGGTTTACGGATACTATTTAGTACAGCGCATGTCAAGACTTATGGTTCAAAGGGTATTGAAGGCAACTGCTTGAGAGTACTCGGTCTTTGTGCTCAAGGCCAGGAGAAATATGGAGGTAAGGAGAGGGCTTAGGATTTGAGACCAGAAAATGAAGTAAGAAAATGCCGAGAGAGGCAACAACAGCAACAGTTCAGTTAGTTCGGGATACTATCGGGTCTGCAGCCCAATGACTCCTCAGTAGATGCCCTTCAAAGAGCTCACGAGGAGTATATATGATTATTTTCTTTCATATGAGAGTTTGCTCTCATAGCCAGTTTATTATTAGTTATTTTCTGGGACGGTAACACTCGTTACTGACGATTTTTGTACTATATGTAGGTGACGAGCATGAGATGGGTGTGCCAACCTGGACACAGGAGCAATGAGGTCTTCTGCACATACACATATGTTTGGTGAACGACTCTTTAATATTTTGTTTATGATTTTATTGTATTAGCATTAATGTGAGGAGATGAAAAGTGTGATGATCTAATGAAGTGTTGAGACATGACATGAAATATGAATAGATGACACAGGTGGGATGAGACCTAAGATTCAGAGTGAACTATAGTAGTTTAAACTGTGTGAATGTAATTTTTAATATGTGTTTATATGTCTGTACGTATATTATGTTGATAGGGTAGCCCCTAATTACATTTTTTAGGGGAGGCTCTGTCTGTTTTAATTTGAAATTTTTATTCAATTTATTAAAATTATTGTTTTCGTATGAATTGATTTGTAAGTAATCCATGTAGTATTCTACTAGGGTTTTATGCATTCATGCATGTATGACAAGTCGTATATTTATCTTAAGAAGCCGAGATTGGATCCGTATGAGTTAGGTTTGGGTTAGCCGACCTAACTGGGGCCCGTAACATGCCAGTTCGGTTTACGAGCATGAACTGGACTTAGGGTGTTACAACATGGATAAGTTCACACCAACCCGTCAATTTGGAATCCAATGCGGGATAGAGAAGAAAATGTTCTCTATTCAAAAGTTGTACCTATTGAATAGGCATAGAGGAAGAGGAGCAAAAGAATTGAGGACGAAATACCAAACAAAAGTAGATCAATTTTCTTTCATTCCCAAGGAAGTGCATAGCTTACCTTACTCTTTGTCCATAATGGTATGGAAAAATAGTGTCATTAGAGTCGATAGAGAGATCACCTTAAATACAAGAAGTTAGATAGGTGGATTAGTTCAAGTGGAGAGAAAAAAAAGGATTGAACATAAAATCTTTTCTAGAAATATTCATTTTCTTGGAGAGACAAATTAAATCTCTCGACATAGCACAATTTTGCTACTGTAAGGAATGAAAAAAAAACTAAGGAATCCAAAAAATTGAAAAATTGAATCTATGTCCGGCTATCAAGCATGATACACTTATCGAGAAATCTCCTCCAAATCACTGGTATGGCTATCAAAATCGTGAGCATCCACATGTAAGTTTCAAATTTAAGTGGTAGTATCTGGGCCCTTAGCTATTGTTCTTGAAAAATGGTCGGGTTTGGGCCATTCCTTGAAAGAAGTTTTTACGGGATCCCTATCCACCACAATCTTCACTTCTAATTTTGGCGAACAAATAATCATTGAGTCCTCCTCTTTCCTAACAACATATAAAAAGAGACTTGCTAATAGTACAGTTAAGTAATTCATGAACCCATGAATTTAAAAGATAGTATTTCTACTTATGATTAGTTCCTTTCTTTTCTATTTATGATGAATTCCTCTTTTCGTATCTCCCATCTATCTATTTTTTTAAATAAAGCAATTAGGAAATGGAAGTCGATCCAGGGCAAGTGTTCATATCTATTATTACATAGCCATAGGGTGTTCAACGGATACTTTAAATCTTGTTGGCATGATACAAAAACCATTTTTTATGCAACCTAGCTTATAAAATAAATGCTTAGGTGAGTCTACTTTATATTTAAATGTAGATATCTAGATGCCTCCTATTAATAAATAACAAATGATCCTTTGATTCAGAATAGATTAATATGCTCTATATAAAATAAATCATTAACATTTGAATTTGATAGTATAAAAGAAAAGAATAAATTCTATATAGTGTTTGTATCATTTATACTTATAAAATTTCAGATGAAATAGAATGAGAAGGAATATTATGAAATTCTTTGATTTTTTCGTCCTAGAGGAACGATCTACTTGGTTTTATTGAATTGATCAATTCATATGCTAATTCAATTCAGACAGAAAGTCTTTTTATTAGAAGTAGCCCATGATCTTTAACCAATTATGTACTTCAATATAATTATCTGGAATAAACAATATAGTCTGTTTCCAAAATTCAACAAGTTGATCAAACCATGCCTCTACAATTTTAGAACCCTTGTCAAATGGTCTGTTCTCGTTGGTCGGAATAGTAGTTCCTTCCCTTTGAACTGTACTTGAGAGTTTCCTAACTCAATACAGCTCGCTCTACAGTCTTTTAATTTTAATGCCCCAAATTAATCTATTAAATCTTTAACAGAATAGGATTTACAAGAAATCTATTTAATTTTATATTGGGTTAACCAGAAGATATTAATTACATAAGTTTCAAACTCTCATTTTGATAAAAAATCTAATTTTTCTTTTTTCCTATCTTCAGAAGAATAAAGAACAACTACCCCTCTTTATTGTTATAATCTTCTCAAAGGTAACTACTTGATTTCATATAGAAATTCATATAATATTTGAAAAAGACTTTTCACTAAAAAAAAGAAAGGACTTGCTATCTTTGGGATCCAATGCTATATTGTTATTCAATATCTTAGAAGATCTACTCTATTACATAAGTTGATTCCTAACTTTTATAACATATCAAGACATAAGTAACTAGTTCTTATTGTTTTGGTCCGAAAACAAATTTCTCTAATTGATCTTTATGGTTTTTCTTCTCTCAATTAGATCCTTTATCCAAAGAATCTAGTTTATAAGCTGTACCCATTTATTTTGGCTCCTACAAAGTCTATTTTTTGCTACGGCTGCTAAAAATTGTTGCTTTGGACGTTACATATGTAGAAAGCCTATTATTGCTAGTAAATACTAGCTTAATCTTTCTTCGCTTCTTTCTATAGTGGAGATAGCCGCATAAGGACATATCACAACAATATTATTAAAAGCTTGTGGTAAGAATGTGTTTCTCTCTAGTGTCCATAAATAATATTAACAAAGCTTTTGTATGCTCTCCATTGCTTGTGTGGATAAGTCCTATGTTATAGAGTATATAACTTTGATCATAGGGATCAATTTCTAGTTGTGTAGCTTCATAATAATTTTGTAAAGTTTCCGCATAATTTCCTTCCGATTGACCTGACATCCATTACGATTATTTATCTTTTTTGTTCAATGAATCTCCATTCCAAAACTGTACGTGAGATTTTCATCTCATACGGCTCCCCTCCTCTGTGCATGGTAATAAAGGAAATAATCCATGCTATGTAATTCAAAATCGAAGAGATTGGTATATGTTCATTATGAACTGACGATGGCTGGTGATTTTTACAAGAAACCTCTAGCCAACCTTCCTGTAAGAGGTCCATCTTTTGTATTAAGAAACGATGTTAAATCTTGATAGAAATAAATGGTAACTCAAACAATTTCTTTGTTATCAACGCCTTCTATTTTAGGGATTCGTCACTTTAATGATCTTCGGTGATAATACGGGTATTCAAAATATGAATGAGATGGATGTTTGTTGTCCCAACCACTCTTAGTAGTCCTAATCCTAATAAAATAAGGAAATGGCTAATTTATAACAAAGCTTTCTTCTTGTTGATTCCTAGGTATAGTGTAGTGCTTCTTCCTTTATGTGACTCATTAGTCAATACTAGTTAGTACTATTAGTACTAGTAAAGTAGGAGTGACATGCAATATACAAAGAACCACTAGGTTTAACTTTTTGCTCAATGCTAAAATTGACAATTGAAGCATCTAAGACTACATCGATCGTGGATACATGACAGAAGGAATTGTTCTATCCCCAAACTTCACCTTCCCCAAATGTAAGTTTATTTCAAGAATTATTTTCTTCATCCTTGATCATCTCTTTCTTTTGGGGATAAGGATGAATGAGTGTGGTAAAGTACAAACAAATAATAAATTCTATACTAAGTCAAACGACATCATCTCAATAATAGGCAAATGCCTCTTTTTCTCCTGAAGTTGTTGAAATTATACGTAATAAGGTATTGGTCACAATTGAAAAAGTCTTATCAATAACTTTTTTATTTATCTTAGATCTAGGAATAGTATGCAACCCATTTTATAAATTCTTCTCATTTTATTATCACTCTTGAGGGAAAATGATTTTACAAACAAAGAAATTGTATAGTACGAAATCACATAAAAAGAAAAACAAACAAATTTTAAAAGAAAACAAATTCAAACAAAAAAGATGTTAACCTTCCACCCTAAGTGTTCCAAAAAGGGTGGGGAGTCTGCATAGGAAATATTGAAATCCAATTGGCTGTGGTTCATTCCAATTAATTCTTACTATTTAAAATAAGTTAGATAATAGTTATCCATTTGGTTTGAAATAAATGATACACTCACGGGAATAAAAAAAATCACAAATAACTTATTAATTTGTAATAGAACTATGATATGGGAGTAGCCCATGAAAAGAGTTTTTGAGAATCCGAAAATAACAAAGCAAATGAGTTTTCAAATTTCTATAGAACTATAGTCTAAGTCTAACTAAACTATAGGTTGAGTCTAAACATAATTAGAATAACATAATCATAGCAAAAAATGGGGTTATTTGATTCATTTCAATTCATTGGCTTAGTCTAGTATAAATATAAAAAGAAAAGGATAGGATCTTTGTCTTAACAAAATAGATATATATAATTTTCAATTACTAATATCTTTACCAATCGAAATGATATTTTTTTCCTTAGAAGTTGACTTTGTTTAATGAACAATTTTCAATTTTGAATTGATTTGTCCTGTTTATATTGTAATAATTCAAAAGAAATTGATAATTCGCCATTCAATCAGTTTCTAGATTATAATCCTAAGATTATATATGAAAGAGGCCAAGTGGTTCAATGCGTAGCACTAGACTACAATATAGACTTTTGCTTACTAACTGTTCGAATCCCTCTCTTTTCGAATCTTATATTATTCTAATTCACCAAGAGTAACGGTATCGACTACAAACTATCTAATAGCAATTGATACCAATATATCCAATGATATTTCTAGAGATTCTCTATTCCTTTCCTCAGCACTTTGATTGGTATCATTTTTTTCGAAAAAGAAAAAATAGCCAAGGGGTGAGAATCTTACTACTAGTTGTAATACAAAAATCATAGAATATGAACTTAATCCCTTTACTTTGGAAAAAGGGATCCAAATTGTCCGAAGATTTGTATTCTTTTTATTTGATAGGATCAAATCTAATGTGAATAATATTCCACGACTAGCAACTTACTAATTTTTAAACTGACCCATTTACTATCTATTATTTGATTCACTACCCCTTTATATTAGAATGGATCAAGAGTCAAATGTTTTGCAATTCTTTGCTAGAAACAGAATCCATAAAAGTTTGAACAAAAAATTTGGATCTTTGTTTATTTTTTGTACTAAAAATATCGCGATGTTTACAACGATAATTTTGGATATCTACTTTATGCCCATTAACTAAAACATATCTATGATTAACTAATTGTCTGGCTCCAAGAATGGTCGAAGTCATGCCCAATCTAAAAAGGATGTTATCCAAGCACATCTCAAGTAGTTGTAGTAAAACCTAACCCGTTAATCCTTTGACTTTTTCAGTGATATAAACATAATTAAGTATGGCCCATAATCTGAAAACAACTTTTGTTTTTTTTTCTAAGCAAGTATGATATTGAGATCTTTCCAGAAACACAGTTGACTTTTAAAACTGCTTTCAGATCTAGATCTTTTGTTAGTGAGTCTCGGTAAAGCCCCCAAAATGGGATATTTTTGTGAAACGAGGGCCTCGGTAACGAGAAATAAAAACTCCTTATATGTAAAAAATATAAAATAAAAAAACTAAAAAATGGACAAAATAAACTTAAATTAATACCAAACTTAATGATAAACAAACGAAATTCGCCAAAGTACTACAAAGAAGAATGAAATGAATTGTATTTTGTATAGGAAAATATTATATATGTATACATAGGAAGTTAAGTGTCCCCCTCCTTTTTTTTTGTACGGATGTAAATCCCCCGTTTTTATTCATAATTAGAAGTTTCTATAATATAAAAAATCTATTATCTGATGGTTTGGAAAAAGGGAGAGAAGTTTTTAAAATATTCCTTGATCTCAAGAAGACGTGATTTTCAATCATGAAGAAAATTGAACAAATAGAACAAGCCGGCTATCAGAATCGAACCGATGACCATTGCATTACAAATACAATGCTCTAACCTCTCAGCTAAGCGGGCTCGCACAAAAAGTGTGGTATATCCTTTAAGCGTTTACCACTATCCAATTCGGGACCAAGTACTCAAGTACATGGCAATACCAATACCAATCGGGAGCCAATTTACTATTTTTGAGTATTCAAAATTGTAGCCCTCCTATGGCATATACACTACTAATACATTTTACAATACTAATACATTTTCCCCCAAAGCAAATTCACCCACAACATAGCTATACCATTCACTAAAATTTGTCCCTTTTGAATACACTTACCTAGCAAAAACCGAGTTTTTTAATGCGTAAATGTTGATACATAACCAATAGAATGGTTTTAATATCTCCATTACCTTATAGTTTACTATCTTATCTGTACTGGTATAAATGATCTCTCTTTCGCGTTTGGATATAGCAAAAACCCTTCAATCTAGTGTTGCACGTCGTTCCAACCCGATTCCCACATTGCACTTCCAGTTGCCTAGCGGTACATATTCGAACTTATTAAAGCCAGATTTGCATCATTTTGCTCCGTAAAAGGGATGAGAGGCTCCCATAAAAAATTATTGGAAGGGAAAAATCCTTCAAAGATGAATTTGTTCACATACAAGTTGGGAAACGATATCGGGTTGAAACAACTTGCCCTTTCTGAATTGCCAGATTTAGTGCCAAAGAATTCCTTGTCAATACCATATGGTATTAAATTACACTTGATGATAAACAAACCATCGGTAACTTTTTCAATAAAATGGAGTCTTTATATTCCCAATGATATGAATGGCTAAAAAATCTTATAAGCCCAATATTGATTCCTTCGTATGTCTCAATTGAGCAAATATGCTGGTGATATATATATATATATATATATATCACCAG
>JAVDBV010002455.1:0-18183 GCA_032619315.1 Piper longum
AATCTATATATATATATATATATATAGATTGAATGAAAGCTTAAGACCAATGTAACAAATTGAAAACTAATGAATATAAGAAGAAAATACTGAAATGTCAACTTACTATAATCAAACCATGACATTAAACATTATGCAAAGTTTCTTTAATATAACGACCGGCTTAATCTTACCTAATACTTTTTTTTGTTGTCTTTTATGCATGGAAACACAACATCAGTTTTTGCAATATATTAAGCTATATCCTATACTAATTATGCAATATGAAAAGTAGATATATGTTTCTGCACAAATTTGTGCGCCTCCGCTCGACGAAGGGTTGATACGCTTATATATGGGGCAACTCCTAGATGGGGTTGACCCACTGTGCCGTTGTCCTTGAAAACGTTAGTTTAAAATCAACAAACCATTAAACAAGAGACAAAGAAGATTGTTTTCGTGATTTCACATACTTTAATGTAAATCCATGAGTGAATCCACAGTGGGTCGTCACTCACAATCTACTATTTAATAGTTTTTACAATTTAAATCAAAATATTTTTTGCCGCGTTTGATTTAATATGTTGACTCCGGTGATAGAGTCTTGTCCTTGTGATGCCATGACGAGGAAAAAGACCTCGCCAATGTGTTGGAACGTCAAAAAAAAGACGGAGTACCAAATTACGGATGAAACGGAGCACGGGAAGGCCCTTAAATAACTCCAGGAATGAACAGGTGTTGAACCGGACCGGTCTCGGGTCGATTTGGGTCAGGAATTGGCTAAACCGGGACCGATTTGAGGAGCTGGGTCGGTTAGGCACAGGCGGGCCCAAACCGGGTCGCTGTCAGCTCGGGCATCCGGATGCGACGGGGTAGGTGGACCTGGTCGTGGATGCGGAAAGACCACGGATGTCGACAGGTAGTCGGGCCCGATGGACACGTCCAGAATGGCTGCAACATCGACGAGGATAGGGCTCCGACGACGATAATTCCGGCTGTGATGGGTCCGGCGATCGCCCAAAATTCTTGACCTTGGAGAGGGAACCGAGGTGGTCCAGATGTCAGAGACGACGGTGGCCGGTAGTGGGATCGCCAAAAAAGTTCCGGAGATAGGGGTATATCGCCGGGCTTTTCGAGACTTTTTCCGGCATCCTTCGAAGCGGACTCCGGAGGAGCTTGATTGAGGTTTGTATCAGGTAATTAGGGGAGTCTTTGGACGTTACGGAATGGGCAGGAATCACCGGAGTTTGTCGGACGGAGGCTTCAAAGTACAAGACACGCGGCGGCTTCCCTCTGTCTTCTTCTCCAATGACGGCACGCCTCAACGGTAGTGGGGCAAGGATTGACCTTCAAGAGGGCACTCCGGTCTTCACGTTGGTAGTCTTGAATGGGCCAGAGATGGCCGGCCAGAATAGTTGCCGAAAGTTGGCCTCCCAAACCTGCATAATAATTAATGGTTAAGTTCTCCTCGTCTTCTCCGGCTCCGGCGACAGTTTTGGCCACCGGGGATGACTCCAGTGCGGATGTGGCAAGGCTTTAGCGGGCGTTTTCCTCCTCGGCTTCACTCCATCGGACTATGATACAAAATTCAAAATGCAATATTGAATAGCAAATTTGTCGGGAAACCATCCACCTTTTAGCAATCTTGCAGCCTGTCAATCCCATCAAGTTGCGCTTGGCATGCAGTCCAGTATGGTCATTGCTCCAATATCGCACACATATATGTTATGAGCTCAAACGAGCTACCAAAGGTACATTAAGAGGGTTGAGATAGAACAGGAAATTACAAATAAAAAAAAGAGTAAAATATTCATCACAAAAACTGAGAAGAAGAAGAAGAAGAAGAAGAAGAAAGAGGCACAATATTCACTTCCCAAGTAAGAAGCAGTGGCACATCGACATTTCCATCACATTGGAACAACATTATGGGAAAATTACTCAGATGAAACCGCAGAAGAACATAGAACAAATATGCAGCATCATTTTTAGAACACAATGTTGCTCCATGACGACAATGCATGAGCCTTTACCTTTACAATCTTGTCAATAACAACTTCTATTTTACACCCACTGTAATGGCCAACAATTTTTTTTTTTGAAATAAATGAAATAAATGGAGCAACTTAGTTTTGATGAAAAGTGAAGGATAGCACAAATTTAATATCTAGCATACTGCAATGGACTTTGAAGTCACTCGTACGCAAAAAAATTATGAAATATTTTATCCTCAAAACCTCACGCATATGTAGCAGAATAAAAGTTGGAGTAGCACATAGAACTAAGATACTGATAGAAGAAGCAGTTTATCAATGGGTTCTTGTTGCTTCATTTATGCAATGAACTTACAGTTAATACACTTGAAAACTTCTTCCACAAAACCTTGAAACAAATTAAGTCCAGACAATAAAGCAAAAGCAAAAAAAGCCAGAAAAATTACAAATTTAAGCTGTATAACTTAGTTTCAATGAAAGTATGTTAAATAGGGAGGGTTCTTTCATAATTTACTGTAAACATATGGAATGGAAATGGAAACGGTGCATAGTGTTGGAGAAGGTAGATAGATGTCAGTGTAAAAAATAAATACCTCAAATAAAAAATGGCCCCAGCTTCCATGAAAATGCATTTGATATCAGCTGTAGAGACAAATGGTGAAACCGAATGTTTATTTCCTGGATTGAAACAGACCTATAAAAGTATTAAACTAAAAAATTTTGTGATTATTATTCCCAAATAAAGGTAAAAAAGTGAATAAAAAAGCTTTAAGTAAATGGTTTTTGTCAAAATACCCATAGAGAATGCAAAAACTTCAACAAATTGGATTAGAAAAATAAAATATAAATATAAAGAAAACATTGATGAAAAGAAAACGTACTCGATGAAAGTAGAAAACTTGAATATGCAAATTAACATGTATGAAACACAAATCGATTCGTAATTGCGACATGAACAAAGCAAATTAAATGAAGACCCTTAAACTCGGGACTTGAATAAAGAAAACAACAGCAAACACAAATTAACTTCTAGTACACACGATCGATATGTAATCAAATGAAAACCATCATCCACATGCGCCAAACAATATAATTCTTAATTTGCAAGTGATATTGATAGCCCAAACATGATAAATATCAAATAAGACCATTTCATTACCTCACATGCAATTCAAAGAAGCAGACAGCAAGAATATCGACATGGTAAAATCAGCATAGCCCTTCATATGATCCACATGAATTTAAATCAGCCTAGCATTTGACACGAATAAGGAACTAATATGCAGCAAATGCATGGAAGTGAAAGAAAGACACCCAAAATCCATATATCAAAGGAAAATTTTCACCAAATCTGCCCACAAGTTCAGAGCTAGTGCACTACATGCCGCGAGCTGAACCAAAAAGGCATCGCCTCTGTTGCGAGCCTCCCCAACGGGCCTTTTTCTAAACGCGAAAAAATTGGGGAAGCAAAGGGTACGTACGGTCGTGAAAAAATACTTATACGCCACCCATTAAAAATAAATAAATAAAATGCAATCTAATGAAAGTCACCCAAAAGATGCAACAAAATTAACCTAAAAGGTGACATAAAAAAATAGACACCAATAAATACCTACAAAGAGGCTCAATTTGTTTGTCGACTAGCAAATTAGGCCTGGTTGTTACCTCTAAATACATCAAGTACCATATTTGTTACCTCTTTTGAATTGTTTGCCTAAAAATAGAGGTGCTTGGCATATGTAGAAGCAACGACCGGGCCCAAATTATTTGTGAATCTTAGATGTTGAAAAGACATTTAATATATTGTACCGGATAGTGCTCATGTATGCAGAAAATGTTATTGGTGAATCTTAGATGTTGTATATAAATTGTTGAATTTATCCCACATTATATTTAAAAGTAATTAGTAATTTATATATAAGTTAATGGTAAAGTCTTATTTTTTGAACTAATTTTAAAATTAAAAAATCCCCATAAACTTGTTGCAAGTTTTTTATGAGCCCACTGGCCTAATCGTGTGGTCTTTGATATAGAGACGTATGAACTTGTTGCAAGTTATTTTTGTGGGCCCATTGGACTTAATACAAATAAGATGTAAATATAAAAGTTAAAATGCGGAGGAAATTTGCTCTAGCACTTGATACAGTAGAATAATTTCTTTATTGGTTCAAATCATCACAATTAATTGAATTTGAAAAATATATTTATAACAAGTAGTTAAGTTTCCCAAATTGTGATGATATACACTAAATGGAATGCTTTTACAACGAGTTTGCTGTAGCGCTGCTACAGCTTACCAAATTCCTAATATATGATACTAATTATTCTCACAATATCTTGGGAAGATACATCAATCAAGTTATGTATAAGCATAAAGATGTAGTAGAATATTAGTCTAAACTTGTTTGGCCAATGGTACACCACGACAATATGCTTTCATATTTTAGGTAATCATGCGTATGATAAAC
Source organism: Piper longum (assembly GCA_032619315.1). Classification (NCBI taxonomy): domain Eukaryota; kingdom Viridiplantae; phylum Streptophyta; class Magnoliopsida; order Piperales; family Piperaceae; genus Piper; species Piper longum. The sequence goes on from JAVDBV010002455.1 coordinate 4,439, forward strand.
TTTAAACAAAAGATTTGATTTACTAATTAATAAAATATCATCAAATTTATGATATGATTAATTTCAGGTCTATTATATGGAGGAGTTCTTGAAACTAACCAAAGAATTTAACACTTAGAGAAGTTAAAGCTAAGTAATAATTATCATTCATGGGAGATTATCTGTTAAATTAAATATTAAATTACTCCCTTCTTATAAAGCCTAGCTATAGGTATGAATCCTAACAAAAGTAAAATGCTTACCGGAATATTAAATTTGTCCCAATTTATAAATCATGGGCAATTTGTCACATGTATGTCAACAAAAAATTTATTTGCACATAAAAAAGTATTAAAATAATAGGTCAAGCTTTTAGGACAATAAGTAAACCATATAATTTCTTCACGACCATCATAAATTAATTTTAGAGAAAGCCAAAAGAAAGACTTCACTAACTAAGAAGACTAGGTTTATTTATAATACATTCATTATCTTTGGAGAGAAAGGAAGGCAAAATTTTTGGATAAAAATGTTCATAGGATGTCTAAGCTGTAAAGTTCTGAGCAATAATCTTATTTGCAAATCGGTCTTTTCTATTGAACATGTGATTGAAATTAAAAAAATTTTATAAAGTATTCTTCCATTTCTGTAAATAAAAACAATTATAAGAGAAAAGGAAAGACACCTCATAATATTATTAAATTAGTTATTATCTTTTTTTTTTACTAGATTAGATTATTATAGATTATAAATGATAGATGGTGATAACATAATGATGATAAAGGTGAGCGAAAGATCAGAGTAGAACTTGTTGTGGATATAAGTTTATTATTATGGGATAAACTAATGGCTTTCACAAAGACCAAAAAAAAAAAAACAGAAAAAAAAGTACGGGAAAACGGAACCTACTTTGTCTTCACCGTAAGCAACTTGGAACCGGTGAGACCCGAAGGAACACAAACCAAGCAGTTGTGCAGAGGGGTTGGGGTGGAGGATCGCCTTTGTAGTTTGTAATGGGGGCACATGGCAGTTGATTAAGACTAAGACTAATTTTAAAACACAGCAATTGATTTTATTTTTAACGGTGGCAATCTAAAAAATACATGTCAATAGTACCACTGTCTAAAAATAAAATCAGAATCAACTGTAAGTGACGCAATTTGCGTTACCAAGCCAATTCGAGTAACTACATAAATGCATGTACGCGAGACAATTGCTTTGGAAAAAAAATACTTCCCTTGTAAGTTGCATATGAAACTACACAGCCACAACCATTAGGCAAAAATTCTCTCCGGAACTTTCAAACTTTTGTCCAGAGGAATCCTATTTTCAACATCCCCTTCGAGAATAACAAACCACAATCCCATCTTCAACTATGAACTATAGCTCTCCCTTGTGTGTACAATATTATGCTATAAGCCAGAAAAAGTGAAAACTCCTATAACCCATCACAGAATTGCGGTTGCCATTGCCAAATATCGTCAATACTCCACGTATAGTCGGTTGCATATGAGTCCTCACCTCCGAAACCCACCGTCGTCTCCTTCGCCCGGTAATCCAACTCTACCGGATTATAAGTACAGAAACCTGCTGCCGAGTTGGGCAGCAATTGATCATCGATTCTCCCTCCACTAGTTTGTAGATTCTCAAGCAGCTCGTAGTGCTCCATAACGTCATAATATTCCTCATGTTTCGACACCGCCGGGGCCATGTCGCCTGTCAATTCCGATGAGGTGGTGTTGCTGCTGGCCGAGTTGTCCGGGGTGGTGGCGTATCCGGCCTGCCCGAGGTGGGGGACATCGGCGAAGTCGACCGGCGGCTGCCCCGTAACGAGAGAGGACGTAGCAGGAGTACTAGTGTTCGGTGGGTGAGTGAGGGGGTCGGAGGCGGTGGCGGGGGTGAAGTTGGCGGCGCGGATACGCTCGAGGAGGCGGGGCATCCAGAGTTGGCGGACGGCGGCTTTGAACTGCGGGCTATCGACGTCGCACCGGAGCTGCTTCGCCTGCTTTTGTACTCTCGTCCGCCAGTAGTTCTTTATCTCATTGTCTGTTCTCCCGGGTAGATACTGGGCGATCTTGGACCACCTAATAGATAATTCATTCATCATCATCATCATCATGTCATAATTATACATTATATATGTTGAGCATATAAATATATATTCATCCATCCAGTTTTCCCCGTGCACTTCCATATTAATAACTAGATTATTATACAACTACTACCCATATAATTAGATAGCATTATAAGATCATAAAAAACGAGGGATTAATTTGTGGACCCACCGATTGCCCCAACGAGAATGGAGTTCGAGGATTAAGAGCTGCTCTTCGGGAGTAATGTTGCCTCGGCGGACGTCGGGCCGGAGATAGTTGAGCCACCGCAGCCTGCAGCTTTTCCCTGTCCGCTTCAGACCTGTGTTTTTTTTTTCCCACAAGAGCATACACGTTGTCAATCCACTCACGCAATCAATTGATGATTTGATTTCCACCGAGAGAGGGAGGAAACAAATCATTAGAATAATAACAAGCTACTTCTTTGAAAATTTCGCCTCGATCTATCTTGTTGGAAATTGAATATATTATTGTAGAAAACTAATTAAGTATAATTAAATAGATGCATAGTATTCTCAACTTCCGGGGGTTGGGTAAATATAAGTGGAAGCAATCATCTTCTCCTTTATGAACTGGGAATCATTCACCTCATTAACTCTTTCCACTAAATGTACTCTGCACTTACAACTTTTTCTTTTAAAAAAAAAATCTCCATCGATCAATTGTGAATAACATTAGAAGCACGAAAAGTTGAATGAAAGAAGCAAAAAAGTTAAATGCCCGTTCCAGAAGTGAATATGGAATCAGCGGCCCTTGTTCATTTGTTAAACGTATAAATAAAAAATGATGTTACATGTTTTCTTTTCTTGGAGGGAGCACATTAAATTTTTTTCCTTTCTCATAAAATTGTGTAATAAAAGATATACTGCATGCAGCATAGATCGACCTATATCAACCTTTAGTAAATTAATTAATACAGCTGAGCTAGTGCCAGGTATTAGAGCTAATTCATATATAGCTGATGGCATGTACATATATAGAAGCAATGATCCTTTTAACATATATAATCTCAAAACGATATAACAGATGGTTATGCATCTAACGATATAGCTAGCAGGAACGTCTGCACGAAGTACCTGCACATCGAGCAAGAGCATTCCAGTGACCTTCTCCCTGATTAGCAATGTAATTGGCGAGGATTAAGTCCTCCTCCTCGGTCCAAGGTCCTCGTCGCAGCTCCATTTCTTCTTCTGATTCCTGGCCTATGAAATTGCCTAAACCACCAATGCTTCTTCCATCCATATTGGCAGCGCGGTATCTAGATACGTATAAAGGAAGCGGTGAAAACTAACGACGACACCCTAATTAATCGAGTGCCCACCCCACGAAGACGGTGATTAGCTAGCAAGAGTAATAGATCGGGTGTGGTCAGCTGGAATGTCGACACAAGAAATTGAAGGAGATGATAGCTAGGCAGAGAGCTTTATATAGAGAAGTTTGAAGAGTTGGTCGGAGGAGGCGAAGATTAAAGACGCATGTGCGCCAACCCCGCCGCAGGATGAGAGATTAAAATATATACAACCGAGAAGCGACCGGACCACTTAATTGAGTCTTGGACTTCTTGGGGCCTCTAGTTTGACTTTCAACTCCTCTGTTCATCCTCGTCCGACTACAATGTCGGATCTCTTATTCACTTCTATCCATCTCAACTTATTAAATTAAAATTAGAATTCCGGATATTAGTAGGTTAATAATTTATGATTAACGAAAAACCAAGATTAAGTTTAAACAGTGGTTACGTTTTGGCTAGATTTGAAAGCTTCCAACAATATTCTTATATTGGCAGGTCACCTCTTACTAAGACTCCTCTGTTTTCAAAACTAATAATGTAGGAGGGGGAAAGATTTACCAAGATCAGTCCCCTCTATTTACTTAAATTTGTGCACAAGGTCACCTTGTTGCAAATGGAGTATTTTATAACAAAATTACTTTTGTCGTCGCAGCCATGTTGAAGAGGCAGAGGATGCAGTGCCGGTAATTGATAGTTGTACAGTCCAATTCGACTACAGTATAACAATATCAACGCCGCCTATAACCATCAATGGGGCCTGTCCGTTCGGCATGAAAAATAGTGAAAATTTCGGGGGGAAAAAAAGAAAGTCAGATTGCAATATTAAGAAGAAAAAGTTGGCAATTTTCCCATTTCTTACATTAGTTATAAATTAATATATTGATCAGATTACATTGTAATTTGTCTCTAGCATTAGCTTTGAATGGGGCGTGAGAATACCATGAGACTATATTTATATGTAGCCAAAGCATTGCTCAACCAAAAGACCCAAAAACAAAAACTGATGTATATATCTAGCTTATTAATAAAAGAGAAGTTAAAAATCGTTTTATGATGAAAAGTAAGAAGTTTAATTAATTTAAATATAATAAAATTAAAAAAAATTAAATTATTATAATTTATCTCCTCAATTAAATTTTATCTTCAAAATAAAAATCTATTTTTTAGATATTAAATTAATATAGTCTACTTTTTATTTTGACCATAATCTACTCTTCTTAATAAAATAAAAATTCAATATTGTCATGAAATTAAAAATAGAAGCATTAAAGCCCAAAAATATATAAAAATAGAATTAAAAATTATAAGAAAATTTTTAAAAATATAATAAAAAAGCTCTATGTAGAAGATTACGGGCTCGAATCTCGTTAACCTCAATTTCTTAAAAAAAGTAATAGAAATAACTTTCATACTAAAAGATAGGTTTGAATTTGAGCATCCTCAACATCTAACCTCATGCTAAATAAAAGTTTATATAACTTTCTTATATTTATATATATATATATATAATTTAAAATTAAATAATTATAATTTATCTTTTATTTAAATAAGATATATCTTTAAAGCCAATCATAATTTATATTAAAGATATTAAATTATTACAGTCTATTTTATTATTTAATGAAATTTTATATATAAAATTAAAATTAATCTGGTATAAATTGCGCATGGCCTCAACATGAAGTAGTTAAAGTATGAATTGATTATGAATTGATAGAGTCCATAACTAAGTTCCCTTCTGAAAATATACAACTGTCAACAACTCTAACATAATATAATTATGGACCAACTCATTTTAGATATGGGATTATGCTTCACATTCGCCCGCACCTAGAAGGGATTAAGTACTTAGGAAGTAGATATTTTAGAGCTTAGTTAAATTAGATCTTTTAAATGTCATTTGAGGCTTTAATTAACATAGGTCCACTGGGCTTCATGGTTATTTTTTCGACGTAGTTGGGGCGGGTGAGCCTAGAGTTATACTGACTATAATATTATAAGATAGTTTGACTTTATCCAAAACGAATAGTTACTCACTCAGGCGACTCAACTCTTAGTATTTATTAAAATCATAATTTATTATTTTATACGTTGTGAAACTAATTTTGACCAGTTATAAATCAACTTTAGCTAAAACACCTTTATTTTTTAGCGTTAATTTTAATTTTATAAAGATCAGAGAGCATGACGACGTGGCATTGCATTGCGTCGAGCGCCATGTGTCGTGGCAGCAAAACCTAAACCAACAGATTGCTCTCTTTCGTAATTCTATCAACTACGTAGCTTTGCATTGTTCAAGAGTTTAGGAGAAATTCCAGCTTCTTCTAATATGGTTATTGCGGCTCCTCATGATGATGACCAAATATGTGATGGCTTTACCAAATACCTACTCTGGGTGCCCGCGCAAAGAGAGCGAATATGTATGGATCGGCACGTACTTGTCACAGCTAGCAAAGCAAAAGGCTTGAGGCGGTGCCCGACTTTAGACTGGCCGAGAAAAGATCAAGAATAAAATGGAGAGAGGCGAGCCACATGTAATAAATACTCTTCGTGTTAGGACTCAATTGAACTTGTGGCGGATGTGAGAGGCGTGTCAAAGGTACCAGAAATGAGAAGCTGGCAATCGTTTATGTATTCAACTTCTTTTGCCTGAAACCTACGTGCCGGGAACATGTAGGAATAAACGCAATAATTGCGTTTGATCTGTTATTTCCGAATGGAATGTCGATGTTGAATGCACTTTGATCAATATTAACGCATGTTGATTGAGATATATATTTTGGAGAGCTAGCGAAGCTTTGTTAGTGATCCCCAAAAGGAGACACGCCCGTTCATCGATCGACATTTGGTGTCAAGTCCAAATCCAAGTTAATCCCGGAGCCAGCTAGCTAAGCTGCGGGTGGCCGAGAAAGTCAGGATGAGATACGAGGAAAAGGATTTCTTTCAGAAAAAGAGGAAAAGGATTTCTTTCAGAAAAAAAGTGGAAAAGGATTTCTTTCAGAAAAAGAAAAAAAAAAGAAAGAAAAAGGATCTAGCTAGTTGGTTCTGTTTATTTTCATGTTCGACGACTAGGTTCTAAATTTCCAATGGAAAGTTTTCGGTAATATACATGCGGGAGGTCCTTGATGTTTGGCTTCGCATAGAAAAGTCGAAACCAATTCCATGAACTGTCTTTCGACGTCGCATTCTCTCTAAGCGGGTCTGTTTTGTAGTATGATGTGTGGCCTAATTGGCATGCAGGTGGGACCAGATGTTGGAAATGAAATGAAGAGAATGGAAGGGCTCACTGGCTAGCTAAATTAAAACTTCTGGGTACCAAAGTCATCATGACTTCTACATCTATTATTCATGTTAGAAAACATGAATAATCTTGTATTTGTGGTTTAATTAAATAAAATATATAGTTCCTGAATTATCTCCATTGTGAAGCTCTCTGTTTCTAATATAAAAGAGGTAAAAAATCAAATAGAAGTGTCACATAATGTACGGAAACATTTTATTAAAAAATAATAATTTAAGTAAGATTTATTTTATTAAAAATATTTATTTTTAAGAAATACACGATATGATATTGAGGTGTACGCATCCATTTAAATTTTAAATCTGCAATACATATATTAATAAAAAATAATTGCAGATTAGCCAATCAATACATGTACTAACAGAAAAACGATCGTTTGCCATGACTATGATGCGTGGCAGTCGCCGCAGGGGCAAATTACAATGTCCACGGTTCATTGTGGCAGTTCGTAGCTTTCAACCATGGCTAAACCGTAGTAATTGTCCATGATCCGTTATCAAACATCAGCCACTGGATTGCCACGACCTAGTCATGTTAAATTTTATTCACAATTTACTTGTGGCTAAGACCGTGACAAAAATTTTAAAAATAAAAATAAACTAAATATCACCAGTCCCTGGGGTTCAAAATAACTAACGCGCATGGAAAGAGAGACTTTTACAAGTACATATAGCACTACTCATTTTATATTTATATGTTATATTTAATATTTATTTTATTTATATGTTATATTATTTTTATTTTCTGTTCATATATATATATATATATATATATATATAAACTCGCACAATGCACGGGAAATTCAAAATTTATTAATAATTATCTGTAAGAAATTAATTTATTAATGTTCTTTTAATTTAGAATCAGAATTTTCTAATATTTGAAAAACTATGAAATTTATTTGTAAATGAAACTGAAAATTGAAACACGTTTAAGCTATTAAACTTTCGTTTAAAGAAAATTTTAAAACAAAAAAAACTGCTTTAGAGATATTACATTTTATAAATATTACGTACCAGATATTGTACATGGTACACGATCTAATATAAGAAACCCATTTACAAAAAAAATGAAGTATTATCTACAAAATCAATTTTAAAATTATTCAAAATTTTCTAATGCTGGATAAAATTCAATTTATTTTTTTCTAAATTTAAGTTATTCAATGTCAATTTGAAACTGATTAGAATATAATGTTTAAAAAAGATTTTGACAACACCACATATATACCCGAGATTATTTGATTAATGTTCCAAATGTAAGAAACCCATTCATTCTAAACATTCAATCTAAAATAAGAATCAAAATTATCTAAATATTTGAAAATACCTGGATTAAATTTCAATTTAATTTTTTTCTATCTTTAAGTAATTCAATTTCAATTTAAAATCGATTAGAATAAAATATATAAATTTTTTAAAGGAAAGCACCATGCATATAACCGATATTATTTAGTCTATGTTCCAAATGTAAGAAACCCATTTACATAAATTATCAAATTTATTCTAAACATTCAATCAAAAATAAGAATCAAAATTTTCTAAATATTTGAAAATATAATCCCTTTCTAAAAAAACAATTGAAAATAAAAATCTAAATTAAATCATTTAAAAACCCCATATATAATTAGATATTTTTACATTGTCCATCATCCAAATACAGCAAATGAATTTATAAAAATAATTATTCAAAAAATTTATTTCAAAATTAAAAGCAATATTTATTAATATCTGAAATTGTTATTAAAATGTGTAATCTAAATTAAATATAATTAAATTTTTAATACTTTCTGGTTTGCATTGCCCAGGATCCAAATATAATAAAATTTGTCATTAAAAAAATTTATTCTAACAAAATTAATTTGAATTCTGAATATAAAATTTTAATCATCCGAAAAAAATTTTATATGTGCAATCCTAATTGAAAACTGAAATAATTTTACAAATTAAATTCTCATTCAAAAAAATATAGAAACATATTTAAATTTATTTTAAAACATCAATTATTCAAAACATAAAAAATCCATTCATAAGATGTGATTATTTTTTGAAATTCAATTTAAAACTAGTATTTATATTTATTAATAAAAATACTTTCTATAAATATTATAAACATTGGATATAGGTTGAACGCACTTGCACCATGATCATTCATTGAATCATGAAAAGAAAAAAAATCAGATGAAACATTAAAGCAACACAGGATATAAATTTAATTTTATCTAGAGAACCCAGGATATCAATTGATCCTCTAAGACTTCCCTCCGGCGGAATTGAGTTTAATGAGGAAGTTTAATTGTTAATTTGTAGTTTGTAAACATCTGTAGCATAACATACGGAGGAGAACACTGACAAAGGACAAAAATATTTGGATCTTAGTCTTATTTAACAGAGTTATAAACTTCATTGAATATCGCCCATCATGAGATTTATTTATATAAAACAACATTATTACTTTTGCTTAGTAATAACATAAAAGGATGAAAATTTAATGGGTCGAAGTGCCTGATTTTGAAGGCTTTACGTGAATAGAAGATCAAAAACTACTGATTCACTACTAAAATTACTGTATTCATCCAAACTTAAAATTAGAAAAAAAAAACCTGCACAAAAAATAAACATATACTTGAAGATGAAGAGAGGAGAGTTGGTAGGGGCGTGAGGGGAGAGGAAGTCAGGAAGAATTGAGAGGAGCATGAGTTGGGGATTAATAGGAAGTGGGTTGGAGAGTTTGAGACGTGAGGGAAGGCGAGATAGAGAGTTGAGTGTTTGAGGGGGATTAAACACGAACGATCAAACGGAAAGAAAATAAAAAAAATAATTATGCTATCGTATATATATATATATATATAATTATTATTTATATTTTTCCCAAATAGCAGCTGAGGTGGCCAACCGTTGGAAGAGGGCGAGGAGGGAGGCGGAGAGGCGGACGGTGGGGTGAAGCTGTGGCAGAGGCGGAGTGGTTAATTATTAATGCCTGTTTCTGCACTTAATTCGAAGAGGCAAAACTCCCATATTTATAATTCCATTTTTAAATATTACATACGTATGCAAATCTATTAGTTTTCCCCTCTCTTGCCATTTGTTCTCTAAGTTCTACAAAAACGTGTTTGACCCAAATTAAACATGAACCAAATCTTCTTATTTCCATTAACATCCTATATCATTTTGAACACATTTCATTGCTCAGCTTTTCATAATATTATTTTTGACTTCCCGGAAATATTTTTTCAGTATTATAAAGCTTTGTTTATTTAACAGGAAAAAATTAATACATGTGTAATATATATCTCTTTCAAATTTATTATAATTATTATAAAATATGTCACTAATGTACTCTCCCTGTTGTTTTTTTTATAATCTTATTAAATAAGAAAAAGAGGGGGGCACCAATTTTTTACACAGAGAGAACACATGGGCCGCCCACTTAGTGACTATCAAGATTATTTTGTTTCCTACTTATATGCAGCCATATTTGATTTGTAAAAATCACTAATTTAATATTATTTTATATAAAATATATTGATTATCTTAATAAGGTTAGCTATTTTAAAATTTTCATGTGTCATTTACGTTACTTTCACCCATCCTAAGTTGGTCAATAATTTCTAATATATTTATAAGGTGAATGGTCATACTAGTCTATGTACGGGCCGCATGCACACACATAAAAGTTAATTTATGAAATAATAATAATAGTAATAATGATAATAATAATAATAATAATAATTAATAATGATAGATACAGCCTTACTGAGGATGCGATCACACGTATAGCCGCCAAAGCAAGGAATCAAGTTCCATTGGCACATACCTTTCGTACTAAAAACAATATTTTATCACAAATCCGGCAAAAACGCTTGAGTGAAGAAATCTGAATCCGTTTTATCCGAAGTGGAACGCATAGGTGGAAGTTATTATAATATGTTTGAATCTCATTATTTTTTTGCGTAGGAAAAAAAAACATGTCTGTCTGCACCAATATTTCCAACATTCCAGCCGTAAGCATTTAATAAAATCTCATCAAGAGAGAAACAGTGCGTGCTTTTTGATAATCCTATTTAGAATTAGCGCTCTTGGATATAGATTATTCTTCATTGTTCAATTAAACTATGCAGATGGATGGAGGCTAAAAAATGAGTCCATTAAAAGAATTGCAGAATCTATTGCAAAGGTATAGCATGATTCTTCCACCTTTATATTAAGCCATTATTTTTTATATATCAACTATATATCAAGTACCAATCATTTTTTTTAATGTAAAAGAGTATCAATTACTAATTTTTGTCTTTAGTTCATCACGGGAGCACTTATGTTGGATTTTGGTTTTGGTGTGGGTCCTGATTTACCTATTTTTTAATGTGAAAGAATCCAACTCTTTTTTTTTTTACAATTTCTTTTTAATTGTCTTCTCAAGCGCTTGGTCGTCTTCGTTATATTTTTCGCTCGTGGGCCCAATCCCTCCAAGAAAGTCGTCTCCTTCTAGAAATTACTGCTCGACTGTTCATACTTGATGATATATACCACCTCATTATTGAGTTCTTTTATTTTTTTGAAAAGTAAATTCAAACGTAGCTGACAACTTTTTACATCTTACAACTGAATCGATGGTAGATCAATTTTGGGCTTTGACTCCTCAGTTTCGATCCCCTTTCGTTTATTCTAGAATTAGACAGGTAATTGATGGCATTTGTCTTGCCGCACCACATAAAAATTCTATTTTTATGATCTAATTGCCTTTTAATATATAATCATTTGATTTTTTCTCCTCTGTTAAAAAATGAAGGCCTATGTATTATTTATATATCTACTCTTATTAATAAAAAATAAAATAAATATTTTTTAAGAAATTCAACCAATTAAAATGTAATAAAAAAATAAATTATTATAGTCTATCGTTAAAAGCAGAATTTATTTTTCTGAAATCAAATCATTATTGTCTATCACATTATTCAATAAAAAATTATCTGAAGTATCAGGGAGTCTATTGGTTCATGAATTTTTTTCCCAAAATCTTATAATTATTCTCTTTCACGTTCGTAGTTCGAAAGTATATTAAGCCCATGCACGTCAATCTACGTCAATCGGGTGAGTATACTTCACAGTTCAACAGCTAAGTACATACTAGGGCAATAGGTTAGTGTAAACTATACTAATATTCTTAAAAATATAATCCTCTAACATGATTGTGAGAAATATTATGAAAAAGGCATAAACAATACTAAGCCTTTGTTTTCCAACGTTAATGGAGAAACATCAAGTTAAAATAAGACTATTGGCCTAAATTTGTTAACCATGAAATTAAAAGATTTAGCCTTAGTTAATCGAGAGTGAAAGTCATATTTTTTTTAGAAGCAATTATGTACTTACTTAATTTTCTCTCGTGTTTTATTATACCTCATCGGGTGGAACGTGCAGGGGTGCCTCATGTTGGGAAATACCAATCAAAATAGACGCATTGGGGGAAAAATGTCAATTAAAATAGACAACACCAATTTTATGTGAGAAACTTTAAATCTAGAAAAAAATCATAGGATAGATGGTAAAATCAAATTCAATATAGCACAACTTGATAAATAAAATATTCACAGGAAGACAAACTCTCCTAATAACAATTTATTATAATTTTTACATAATTAATTTAATTACAAATAAAAAAATAAAGAAAAAATATCACAGATTAAGAATTTGTGAAAATTACCATTAACGATCGTAAGTAAATCTTAACAAAATATTTACTTTTTTCAATCTACACAATTTTTTCCTGTCGCACTTTTCTTTACACGAAAGAAAAAACACGTATGTATTTATTTTTATTTCTCACGAAATGCGGTTTTAAAATAAAAAATTATTTTTTACACAAAATAAGGTTATAATTTTGTGTATTTACGAGGGAGTTTGGGAATGAAATTAAGGTTCTACTTAATTTGGATGTTTTTTTTAATTATTGAGCTAGGAAAGTATGATCAATTAAATGGCTTAATTAGTGGTACAATGATGCAAATCCTCTTGAGAACAAATTAATTAGCAGATGTAATGGAGTGGAAGGTGGATATGTACTTGCAGATGAAAGCGGATACGAGGAGGAGAGATACACATCCATCCTCAAAGTGGAGAGCTGGCTAAATTATAAATAAATAAATTATTTGAAGACTTACGAGTGGGAATGTAATAGAGAACTCAGAACATTGGAATGACGAGAAGAAGCTTAAGGAACCGACCGACCAAGTGTTAGAAAGAAATGGAGAAAAAATGGGCGAGGTTGTCTACATACATTGGCTACGAGAATCTGATACAGATGGATGATGACTTGCAACCGCTTTCTACGACAAAAGAACTTGTTCTTTGTCAAGTAACAATATTTAATTAGGCCTACTGAAGATGAAGTTGCCATAGAATACTGCTTACTTAACTTAGATTAAAAGCAAAAAACAATTAATTAAAGCAATGATGAAGCTCTAAATATTCTTATTCTTGTGGTGCTGGCATGTTCCACGCTATGTCCATTCCTGCCCCGTGCTGTCTGCTAAGAGTCGGGCCGAGAGATGGGGTACTCTGGCATTGCTTGTCTTCCCGCACTACCAATTCAACGTTATACATAGGACAATAGCTGATGTGCATAGTTCAGAAACAGAAAAAGGGTTTAGAGCTAAGTTCGTGAATGTATAATTGCATCAATTAACTGAGTACTTCAAATCCCGACTCCGTAAGTAAAGCACCTGCTAGCTCTAATACGTACCCCCACTTTCCTCGTGTGTTATTTTTATAATGCTTGCTTCTTCTTCTTTTTTAAATTATAATGCTTGCTTTAGTGGAGTGAAGATCTGAATTGCGCGCGGGCACCACCTAATTAGCACTAATTGAGTTACCGTGTATGGCTTTTCTAGCACAGGAGGCATTGCCAAGAATTGCCGCGTGGCGTCATCATATCTGCATATTTATATTTTGCATATTTCGTATTCACTTGCAGCATTTTGCGAGTCTTATTTTATAGAAAAAAGAATAAAAAATAGAATCCTTATTCTTTTGCATATTTTAAATAATATATATATATATAT
>JAVDBV010002456.1:0-11577 GCA_032619315.1 Piper longum
CTCGCTAGCGGCGAGCTGAACTGATGGCGGCGTTAACAGAGTGAAATCGTGGAAGATCTCTAGGAAAATAATATACTGAAGATTGGGTTGAACGTCCGCTAACTCACGGTCTATTAGGACCCACCTATCGGCATATATACGATATACATATGAACAAAAGCTCTAATCAAGACCGTCCAAAGTGAAAACTGAGTCGAGTCATAAAAATAACTCTATAGGTAGGAATCGAGGCATGAAGGGTAAATGGGCCTCGAAACCTTATATGTGATCAAGTTGGGCCCACACGGCACAATCTGATGATCTAAAATCCCTATGAGGCATGCAAATAAAATACCCATAAATCTAAAGAGATGCTAAATGCTGCAACGACCAAAATCAAGGCCTAAAATCCTGGCTATCTCATAAAAAATCATTTGCATAACCCATGCATACACTAATAACTCGTGTTCAGTTGTATCTATCATATGCATATCGGGCATACTCAGCCACCATAACATGCCCATATGGCCATCTGGGCCTCATACTCATATTTAAAAAAATTTTCTAGCTTGAGTTTGCTCGAACCGACTCGAGACTATTTCTAACTGGACAACTATAAGCAGGTAAAACCCATACCTGACCTTGGGGTTTTACATAACTAATCTTAGGATAATTAATTAGAGTTAGTGAAAAACTAATATATTGTAATTAATAAATATCTATGCTATTATTAACGAAATAAGTAACCATTATTTCTTAATAGGATTTAAAGTGTGATATTAATTAAACATCTAAATGATAACCTAAATTTATTGGTCAGTAATCTTAATATCATTTCTTTGGTTAAATAATTAATGCATAAAGGAAAATACACTAATATTAATAATTAAATACATGCTAGTTAGTTAATAATTCTTTTGTCATTAGTTAAAGGTGAATATTTAATTGTGTCAAATGAATAATTAATTATCTCAGCATATTTGTTGTAAATATTTTAAATTTTAAATTTAATATTTTATGTGTTGCATGGTTTTTTTGTCGACTTTTAACCATCATATAATAAAGTCATTTCATTGCATGCATTTTTGCTCGTATAAAATTATACCTATATATAATTTCATTATTTCATTCATATTTTGATTGTGTGTCATAATTGTGGGTGTCTCATCACAATTCCATGTCCATATAATTACTATAAATGTTATAAAAATCCAATTTGACAGCCTTAGTTCACCTGAGCCCATAGTTGACCACCATGCACCTAGCGCAACCCGGGTCAAAGAATTGACTTAGCCCGACATGGGGCCTCACCCTTAAACTTTTTGAAAAATTAAATACTTGTGGCCCAATGGCACAAGACGACTCATTATACACTTGTGATACCGAACCGCTGTGTTAATGGCAAATATTTATAACTAAAAGCTGTGGGCCATGTATCGTTTGTGCACATACATGTGATTGTAGCTAGATGGGTCATCCACCCCTCCCGGCATAATAAGAGCTCAACATAGGCTCATAATTACTAAAAGACTCAATTAATGATGTTGTTAAACATATTAATTTTTCTTGTAATTATATGACTTACTATTTTTATCAATAATGAAGAATTACCTTCACAAGTTTGAGCCTAGAAGGATGGGTAGAGTCGGGACTACTAGAGGACTTTGTTATTAAACTATTATTTTTTTTACATGTTATACTTCTAGTTTGTTTGCATGACATTGGGATTTCATTTTGTTTAATGGGTCTTAGATTATTCTGAGCATTGATTATATTATACTTTCCTTCAGATCATGACTTAGAATTTGAACTTTAACTAATTCTTTGAGTATGAGTTTAATTTGTATGGTTTAAATGAATTTATATCATGGATTTATTTATGACGTTGATAAATTAATTGAAAATTAATTTACTTGATATTTACTTTTATAACACTTGGCCTATGGCTCAGAACGGGCAGGTCATTAGAGTGCACGTGATCACTTGTGGTTTACCATGTGGGATTTGTAGATCGTTATCATCTTCTCTAGGAGTTCATATGCAAAGTTCACAATGCACCTACATGCAACAGTTACCTAAATTAGACTATGTATCTAGACTTCCATGAACTTATGTACATGAACATTTTATACCTGATACTGGGGTTTTCTTGATATGTTGTATATTAAACTATATAGGCAAGACTATAGGGATGGAAAGGCCAATAGCTAGTTTAAATTTTTTAAAGGTTAAGTCAACCATGGTTGATGAAGGTACCAAATCAGCCTTCACTTAGTTTTTATGTGTCTGAAGATGCCAACTCTCTAGAGTTCAAAAAGGTGAAGCACTTTGCGGATTTTCTAGTTACTTACCAAGACTAACTAATTACTTGAAAGGATGTTTAATTAAGAGTTTTCTAGTTAATTTAATTAACTAAGTAGTATTATTGGTTTCCAGAAGCCTTAGGAACTACTAAACTATCTAGTTAGTCATAAAGGTGGAATTTAACTAAGTGTCAAAGGAGGATTACCAAGTTACATAAATTAAATTATTTATGTTAATGAATTGTTATTTATGCTACATGCTTGCTTAATCTTCAGTTCATTTATCTTGATCACATGTTTAGATGAGTTTTATTGATATTAATCGATTGAGATTATCCTTATTTGCTTATTATCGTTACTAAATATCTAGGTCGTGAACTAAGTATCTAGTATGAGATAGTAAGCAGACATGCTTGCATCTGCATAGTACTAGCATTAGTCTTAGTTTTATTTTCCTACTTTAGGCTTGTTAGTGGACCTTTGCGGAGATAGTTATTATATTATTAGTATGCTTTATGAACATAAAGACTTATGATGTTGCTAGAGCATGATCGATCAGCTTAATAGTATAATCTGCTTGTTCTTATTCTATTATATGTTATAAAGTTCTTCAATTATGTCTTTAAAATGATATGCATGTGCATTAGAGGCTGACAAATAGAATGACCTTAAAAGGGTTTATGCATGCTAGAATTGAAGCCGTTGTAGTTTATTTATGTGCATTAGAAGAAAACACTAGTAACCCTTATTTAGGTATTATGCATGTTAGAAAATTAGGCTTCTATGCTTAATAAGTTACCGAATATGCAAAAACCTAAAAGAATACTACATGCAATGATCAAGCGAGTAACTTTCAAATAAAGAAATTTTAACACCCCAATTACAGTTTAAGCTGAGCTAGATCCAAATCTGAATGAAAATGCAAAATCCTGCTTTGAACTACAATTTATTGCTCCTTAGTTTCCCATATAATTTGAAGCTCCATATATCTCAGTGCTACTTGAATTCCCAAGGCTCTTTAGCTTCTAAATTCTGTCTTCCTTGTTGATCCTATTTCCAACCAACTCTTAGTTAATTCCCTACTACAATTCCACTACAATCCTAGTGTAATCCAAATCTAATTTGTCACTCACTGAAAGATTAATCACACAATAGTCTGATAAGACTAGAATAGGCTTCAAGTAAGTATATAACATAAATATGAGTTAACAGTTAATTGTGTCCTAGCTAACCACATCCACTAAATATAGTCGATAATGATAAAATTCCACGATTTATAGTTGTGCAATACATTCTTCAAATAATATCCAATTAGTGGTTATAAAATGTTAAGCGATCATGGTGATGCACAAATAGTGGTAGTACAATTCTAATGGCAGTTGTGCTAGATAATTAAAGGGCAAGCTAATTAAATGTTGATGATCTGTCCCCAAATTAACACTCTACACTTCAGCAATCATATTTAGAAAGCTAACTCTGTTTTTAAGGTGGTTAGGTTAATTGACATCATGTTGTTGCCAAAATATTTGTTTCTCTAGTTGAATCCCATCAAACTAAGTATCTAGTATGAGATAGTGAACAGACATGTTTGCATCTGTGCAGTACTAGACCATAGAAGCGACGGGATGGAGACACTCAGCATTAGTCTTAGTTTTATTTTCCTACTTTATGCTTATTAGTGGACCTTTGGGCAGATAGTTATCATATTATTAGTATACTTTATGAGCATAAAGACTTACGATATTGCTAGAGCGTGATAGGTCGGCTTAATAGTATAATTTGCTTGTTCTTATTATGATATATGTTATAGTTCTTGAATTATATGTCTTTAAAATGATATGCATGTGCATTAGAAGATGACAAATATAATTACCTTAAAAGGGTTTGTGCAAGTTAGAATTGAAGTCATTACAGTTTATGCATGAGCATTAGAAGAAAACACTGGTAATGACCCTTATTTAGGTATTATGCATGTTAGAAAATTAGGTTATTACACTTAATAAGCTACCAAATATTGAAAAACCTAAAAGAATACTACATGCAATGATCAAGCAAGAAACTTTCAAATGAAGAAATTGTTAGACCCCAATTACAGTTCAAGCTGACCTGGATTCAAATCAGAATTAAAATGCAAAATCATGCCTTAGTTTCCCATATAGTTCGCTGCTCCATATATGTCAGTGCTACTTGAATCCCCAAGGCTTTTTAGCTTGTAAATTCTGTCTTCCTTATTGATCCTATTTCCAACCAACTCTTAGTTAATACCCTACAACAATTCCACTACAATCCTAGTGTAATCCAAATCTGATTTGCCACACACTGAAAGATGAATCAGACAATAGTCTGATGAGACTAGAACAGGCTTCAAGTTTGTATATAACATTAATATGAATAAACAGTTAACTGTGTCCTAGCTAACCACATCCACTGAATATAGTCGACAATGATAAAATACCACAATTTATAGTTGTGTAATACATCCTTCAAATAATATCAATCAGTGGTTATAAAATGTCGAACGATCATAATGATACACAAACAATGCTAGTACAATATTGATGGTTAGATAATTAAAGGGTAGGCTAATTAAATGCTAATGATCTGTCCCCACAAAAACACTCTACACTTCAGCAATCATATCCAGAAAGTTAACTCAGCTGCTAAGGTGGTTAAGTTGATTGACATCATGTTGTTGCCAAATTATTTGTTTCTCTAGTCGAATTCCATTAATAAGTTCTCTGATTATCCTAACGCTACAGACTTTTACCACTAAGATTCTACTCAAGTTTGAGGCCAAGGTGTGAAAGAAAAGCATGTGGCTTCGGTTGAGCTTAGTCAATGACAAGTACGTGTAGCACTTCATTTGTAACAATCAAAGGTTGGCCATCGTGATGCATAGAAGACCTACCCAACCGGTGGATGCGGTAGTGTAGAAAGTAGTACGAGTTTGGAACCTCTTAAAAATTATATGAGCACTGTTTATCTTTCTTACCTAACTTTTGATTTGACCTACTTCATTTAACTTATTTGTGTCACAGTCTATGTATGGTTTGATAACTTAGCCAACAAAATAAGTTGGCTACAAATTCGTTAATAGAGCATTTGTTGATTTGGTTGATTTATACTCATACCTTTTGATTAATAGCTATAGTATAAATTACCTCATATTTCACGATCAATTCTCATTAAGATTGAATTGAATTTTTTTGAACTCGATCAATCACTTATTGAGTTTTAGTGTTAGAGTTTTATTGTAATACCCAGGTCATTAGCCTGATAGTTATAATCACGGACCATGTATGAACTGATCTGAGTGCTTTATATAAGTTTCTATTAGCTGTTTGTATGGTATGAGGTATGCGGGCCATGGCTCTTGTCGTTGCAGTGCTAGTAATGTTCAGTCAAGCTAGTGGAAGTCTTGTGTGTTGTTATGTGTAGCAGATAAACCATAGGACCAGATCCTAGTAAGTCTATAATCATCTCATGTGTTTCGGTGTGTGTGCGTGGTGTGTAGCGTCATGTATTGGATTGAAATCAGTGTTTTGCGAATTTGGTGCTGGCATCATTGTTCCCTAATGGCGACTTGCACCAGATTCCAATGCCTTTGCACTGGGAGGGCACCCTTGGGCAAGCACCTGTCAACTCGTGACAGGTGGGCGACAACTCTTTATTGGGTAGCATTGCGGCCCTGACCGCCAGCTCCCTGTCACCCCACCAATGCTCTTCACTAGCCCTGTTTTCAGGTTTTATAACCCCACCTCCCCCTCTTCTACACCTCTTCCACTCCACTCATTCCTTTGTTCCACTCCACCTCCACACCCTCCTCTTGACTTCTCACCTTCTCCAGAAGCTCTTAATGTTTCCCCAAGCCCGAGGAAGACTCTCCATCTCCTCCTTTTCTTTTTCCCCTTTTATATGTGCTTCTCCCTTCTTTTTCCTTGCCTTCTTTGGTATGTTGTTGTACTCTTGTTTGACTTCTTTAGATTGCTCTAGATGTTACCTTAGGTTGTTTAGTTTATTTTAGGTATGGTTTGATGATTTTATTGCATGTATTTAAGCCCTCATGTCATCTACAAGTTCATATGTTGATAGATTGCATTGTCTGTGACCATATTTGGTTAGATGTGTTATTGCCTTCATTTTTCATTATACAATCTTATTTTTGTTGCATTCCACTCCTGATTCATGTAGCTGCATGCCCATGTACATTATGCCTATGTTCCATATG
Organism: Piper longum; assembly: GCA_032619315.1. Taxonomy (NCBI): domain Eukaryota; kingdom Viridiplantae; phylum Streptophyta; class Magnoliopsida; order Piperales; family Piperaceae; genus Piper; species Piper longum. The sequence continues at coordinate 6,511 of JAVDBV010002456.1, forward strand.
TGTATCATGCTGGAAAGATGATAGAATTGCCATGTATTATCTATTTTGTATTGAATGCAGACATGGGATGTACATTTCAGGATTTTTAATTTGATATGGTGATGTCAGGTATATGAATGCTTTTGCTAAAGTTTATATATCAGAATTCTATTCTCTCTCACAAATTTGTACACTAAAATAACATCAATAAGGGCATGAACATCATGGCTAAATAAGGACTACTCGCACTGTCCTATTGAGGACTCTGATAATGGCCAACTTAGATTGAGTAAATAAAAATACTAAGAAGCCTTCAGGAATCCTGAAAAAATTAAGTTGAGTAAATAAAAATACTAAGAAGCCTTCAAGAATCTTGAAAAAATTAAGTTGACTTAATACTTGCCTACTAGTATCCTACAAAAAATGAGATAATCTAAGCTCATTGGGGGAGTCAAATAATTAAACTTTTTAGAGTGTGCAGAGAAGCATAGTCTAACCCTACTATTTGTCTCTCTCTTTATAAAACTAAGTTCATAGGCTAATTGGGTGCAAAATTCTCTAAACTTTTGCACAAACATTCCTTCAGAAGCCCACTAAGCCCATGCAAATTTTTCTAACAAAGAAAAACCTAGAAGGCACATTAGGAATTTTCCTTACCATCATAAGTAAGCTCAACCTTGAAATTCAATGTTTTAGGCTCATTGTCCCAAATGTCGCTAGGATGGCCCAAAAAGCTCTTAAGCCCAAGATTTTATTGCGATTAGCACCATGATCTTAGGAGCCCAAAGAAATTTCCCAAAATTTAGGCCAACTAGAAACCCATAAACCAGGCACTGTAAATCAGGTCTGTAACCCATCAAATCATGATACATCTCTCCATTAAACATAACCCTATAATAAACAAGACTCAGACTATCCCCTTCGATTCAGGTCAACCCATTATCTAATATAATTTACCTCTCTCACTAGATTAAGATTCAGGTCAACTAAATGTGGCTTTCAACTATCAAGCTTCTATCAACCATTGCTATGTAAAATAAGAATACTCAATCCTCCCTGGTCATAGTCATGGCAAATTTTAAAATACAATGTACCTCTCAGGATGGTCATTCCATCTAATACCAGACAATCTATAACCACACTATGTTTACTCAAACCAAACTAGTGTTAAGTGTTTAAAGTATATAATCTTTACCTATGTTTTTATTGTCTAAAGAATTCAATCTCTAAAGAATACTACTAAATTTTATTTTTTAATGCACCAACCTAAATGTCCCATCTAGAGAAGTAGACCTCTCACAAGGTTCCCTATGACACAATTTATGAATTGATAATATTGTTGGTTTTAAATTAGCAATCTACAAACCACAAATATTTTACCACCATTTCTATGATTTTACCAATACAACTTCTAAGGGACTATTCAAAATGTCTATCTACCTAAATGCAACTGTTATCTCGAATGAATCTTCTACCAAAGCTATAAGAAACTCCCCAAAAGGCGACTACCATCATTATCAACTGTCTTAGAATCTGGTCATGCTGTCCTAATCAACTTAGAAAAGTAGTGATCAATGCACATTCAACAAAGGTCAATGTATATCACAATAAAAAATAAGGCTAACACATTGAATCATAAGCAATTGAGTACCAAATGTTAAGGTGTTAAGTAAAATAGTCATAAGGCCTAAACAAGTCAATAATGATAATTATTCTAGAAAATAAAATGGTAGAAAGTAACAAGGATTATGTCCCGTACAAGATAGGCAACAACATTATCAAGAAGAGCGAGTGGCATAATAGTGGTAAGGTTTAGGACATACATGCTTCTAGTTATGTCAGCAATGTCATTCACCATAAGTGTGCACCCATAGAAAACAACCATCACATGACATAACATAGAAGTGAATTCTATACAATCTAAAATAATTAGCAAACTGTAGCCAAATGTTTTTTAATGTAGCACTAGTCAACCATATCAAATTGGGTGGAGCAAATTTGACCCAAAGAATAGCTTGAGTTTTCGTGAACAGATGAAAGGTTGATACATGTCTCATCCAATTTTCTATCACATACGGCTAATCATTCCGTATCGATTCATAGTACCTATCTCAACCACCGAAGCTACTACCACTTTGGTAAATCAACTAAAAAACTCTAAACATACCTGTTAAGAAAGGTAACCAATTATAACCTATGTAATTGGGTCAAATAAAATTTCAAATCATAACAAATGTGCGTTAAACCCTACAACCATGAGTTGACTTCAGCTGCTCACTGTTACCACCTAGATAGGATATCATCTTTCACATCGACTCTATCCTAACCACCTATCAAACTACATCTAGCACAGTACCTCAATAGGTACACTAATGTAGCTCACAGAGTTCAATCCTAATGTTATAGGAGAAGCACTAAATGTAATGGTAGATCACTCAATCACCCTTTGAAAAATACCAATACTTAAATATCCAACATATGATCTTAACTCATAAGGTCATATACCCTTAACAAAGTCCTATAACAGAGCAACTATGCTAGACGAACAAAACCAAAAAGAAACAAAGAAGAATGTTTGCCCCAAGCATGAACATACAACACCCTCGTTGAATAGCTATATAAACAACCTAATCTAATGTTAAGTACCAAGTCATCAACATACTCATCTCAAAACAATCAACCCCTATCACAATATCCTTGTTCAGTTGTTATTTGCTTAAATTGGTTGACCTCACATATCGTACAATCAAACCTTCTCAAGTCTGACTTAGGTCCTTGCATCTCGCCAAAAGCCTAACGCATATTCTCATGTAATCTCAATTATGACACACTATCCAGCTCCATGCAACTATGAAATTGTGAACTTCTTATGAAAGCATCCACTTATTCCCAATCATAGTCATTGGTGCACATTGTAACATTTCTTGTCATCTCTTGCAAATCCGAATTTATAACCTAATCTAAAGAGTCTCTATTACAAGCCACATCCTACTGAGGAGATGCAGTATCCATCCTTGTTTAAATATGATCCTGTTGAATAGAATATCCCTCTCCCAATAATCTTTGTCCATGTTCATCTGTATGTATCGTATCCCAAAAAACATCAAACTTGTTCTATCTTATTGTACCCTCCATTTCCCAAAGTGTGAACTAGATAGTTAACGCCTAAAATCTTGAAATAAGGCTCCTAATGTACCATCCCAGATTTTGTGATTACTTCTTTCTTCGGCTTTAAGTTCTACAAATCCAACGGCAATCCATCTGCACATTAAAATAAAATTCAAAGGGTAACATTTTGAATGGAAAAAGAAATAGTCGCATAGTATGATTTTATGAGGTGCTCTATGCTACACTATCCTCTGTGATCCTCATAGTCCTAGTACTTCATATATATGCTGCAAGTTGGATGTCAATTTCCCTTGTCAATACTCTTTCCAATCCCTTCCCAAGTAGCTCCTTGTAAAATACTAGAGTAATTCCACTTCCATCAAACTATACCCTCCTTGCTACCACATACTGAAAGATGATGCAATCGCTGAATCAAACCAAAATAGTCCTCAAGTAACCACCTATTATGGTAATGAGTAGACAACTGCTTTCATTCTAGCCCACATCAAGTGGAAACCATTAATAATGGTACTATAATTTGAATGGAGGTCCTATCATGTGAATGATGGTAATGCTAACATAAATTCTGCTCAACTATCCAGCATAACGACACCAAAATATTCAGATTCAAAAGTCAACTCCCTTAGCTAAGGTGGCCATGTTTATTGACTTTATGGTATTACCAACATATATGTCTCACTTGTCGAATTCCACTAAAGATTCCCCTTATCATACTGATGTTCTATTACTTGCACAAAAATCTTGTTGTATCCATAGCACATATCCTAATAATACACTGAAGATAAGTCAACAAGGAAAACATATAATGAAGTTGGCCCCTTCTTTTTGCAATTGGTTAGTCCCGTAATAGTAAATCCATTGTACTTATGCAATCCCCAACTACAAATATCAGTTTCCAATTTTTCAAATATTCTATGCACCAATAATCTACACAACAATAGGCGCATCATTGAGTTCCGCTCTACCTCTCGCACAAGCTCCACAAAATCTTGTCATGCACATATCATGTTGATACAATCCTCATTGCCGCTTCAAGAAAAAAATTTTGATTGTCCAACACTCATCATTCCTAAAGCATTGATCTGACTTCCAATATTGCTGCATATTCACAAAAACAACAAGTACCAAAACGAAAACAAGAAACATATTTTCAAACAGAAATTATGGACAACTTCACTCACACACACACACACAAACACACACGCTTCACACACACCCCAGAACAAACACTTCCAATTCAATCAACCAAAGCATAGCTTTGATACTCACTATCTACATCATCCCATGCCGATTCGACCCCAAATTGAACAGCAATGTTAATTTGAATGTATTTTACAATATCTTCACTAAATTTCATGGAAGACATTTCAACACGCCCTTGGATCAACTAACTCAAACTCTTTTGGCAACTTGTAAAGGAAGACAACCTTTACCAATAACCCGTACACATGAATGGAATGCGCAATGACATGCAACAACTTATAAAATGTTCTACGTATAATGACATGAAAATATCCATTACTATTAGGAGAAAATAGCCTAGTCAAGAATAGTAATAGCTGTTTGATGCTGAGATCTCTTCCAAGCAAGCAGAGAAGCCAGGTTCAAATAAGCTTAATTTGCATTAAAATAAGCTTTTGTTTTCATTATATGCATAGTTTATACTTCCTCTTTCTTTGGACCACTAGAGTTAGCTAGACAAGAACTGATTCTAAGCGGCGCAAGCCGTATAGTTTTCTTTGTTCCAAGGCAGCCGTTATAAGGTTCATTAGGTGGGCTAGAAGTTAGGAAAAGAAGGCAGAAAACGCATGTTTAATTAAGAATTGATAGAAGATAACATAAGAACAAAACCAAAATATCAAGTAATGTGTGCGAGAAGTCATTATCATCCTCCCATGTCTACCAGCCACACAACAACAGAATCTTTTATATATATATATATATATATATATATATATA
>JAVDBV010002457.1:0-13785 GCA_032619315.1 Piper longum
GGTTGGGTTATCTAAAAGTGGGTTGGGTTGGCTAAAAGTGGTATGGGTTGGGTTATCTCAAAACCCAAGAAACTTAGGGTTTTTACCTTAAAGCAATCGGGTCCACTTTGGGAATTGCACGGCATGTCCCGAAAGGGTTTAGGACGGTCCGAAAGGTTATCAAACATACGGTAAGCACACAAAAGGTACGCGAGAGACACAATCCTAACATCTAACTATATACGATTAAATTGGACCAAACATCATAAAGCCGGGCGTGCCGCATCCAAACAGACGTTCTAAACGCTGAAGGAGGCTAAGGCCGGGCAACTTACAACATATCATATATAAACCACGGCAAGAAGGGCCGGACCCTACTAACTTGATTCAAGTAACAACCGAACCGACATTAAAAACCCTCGGGCCGATTGCCCGGGTTTTACATCTGGGCCCATATCCATAGTCTGAAAATTGGTCTGGAGCGAGCTCACTCGAGCCGGCTCGAGACTAGCACAAATCGGGCAAAACTAAAATCGGATAAAACCCTAACTCAAAACTGGGGTTTTACAATTTTTGAGTAAATTTTAGAATTAGTTTATCATATTACTTTCGAGGTGGAAAATAGAAAATGGATGCCAATTTAGTAAAAAGGGTTTAAAGACTCTATCACTTTTTTTATACATCCATTAATCAAGTTTAATTCTTCTTTATACCAACAAGTTTATATGATGATTCTAAACATACCCAAAATATTTTTTATCAATGTACAAATTTCTAAGCATTTACCACTAATATTGTATAAATCATGCATAAAAGTTAATTTAACTCGAATAATTCATCTAGTTATCATATTAAATCATCACGTGGGCATATAAAACTTCATAAAACATGTTAATGTAATAAATCTATAGGCATTCATCATGAATTAAATAAACTAATCAAGGCTATGTTTATAAAACATGCATACAACAAGAATTACGTGTAAAAATTCATTCTTTTCATAATCAAACACACATGCAACAAATCTAAACCTTATGAATTCATTTTATGACATAATTCTTCATGAAACAATCAAAGTCCATGATCCATCCTCTTGAGAAATCATCCAAAATCAATCAAAATTCACACAATCATGGTACATAATTGTTGTAAATATGAATTCTACCTGAAAACATGATGATTTGAAAAAGAAAATCTAGAAAAGAAGTTGTACCAAGTAAGTCGTAGCATCCTCCTCTCCCTACTTCTCAATGCCAAAAAAAATTTAGGGAGAGTGGGATCAACCTCTTGTAGGCCTATATACTAGTGAGCACAATTAAATCGAAGTATTTTGGGTATTTTATTCCAACTAATTAATAAAAATCTAAATATGGTTGTATTATCTAAAAGGGATAACTTCCCTTTAACTCCGCCTTAATGAAGAGTTTTAAATCTTGAAAAGTCTATTCCTAACCTTATTATTCACCACAAAATCGTCATATTTAAATTATCTTATTTTATGGACTTGTAAAAAGTTAATTCTATCCTTCCACTTCATTATTTAATAACTTGGTCATAGGGTAAAATTGAAATGATTATATCTCACTCTCTAGAGTTCTCTCTTACCTTATCCTTATTTTGTTGGATTCCTTTGGGTGCCTAGTTTCTTATCCTAAAATTTCACAATTTTATGACTTTCAAAAGATTGCGTGTCTGGTTTACAACCCAACTTACTTAATTTATTTAATCAATAAAAGTTCAGCCTTACTTGTTAAGTATTTAAAATATATAATATTTACTCATATTTTTAATGTGATTTTGTAAATCTCAGGTATAAATGTTATAAATTAAATGATATTTTACTTTATTTTTTTAGTTAATTAATAATTTATGACATTGTTTAATTTTGTATTTTAATGCAGAAAACCAGTAAAAATAAAGAAGCTTTGGAATCGTTGATCATGTCATTGGGTCCCACCCATTAATGGCTACAATTTATGGTGTTGACAAATCTCGATGAGACATTTGAGTAGGTCGAAGAGTTGAAGACTTGAGTAGACATCATAATTAATTAAACTACGTTGATTTATGAACACCTTCATTGAATTCATGTATCTATTAATCATCTCATCTTTTATATAAAAGGGGAGTCATTTGTTGTTTAGGATATCTTATCTTTTGGCTTAAGAATTTAGTGGAAGAAATAGTCTAGTTTTTGTAATTCTTTTCTTTTCATAATGAAAACTAGTTTTTTCTTTATATTGTTTTCTATTGTCATTATGAAGTAATCCTTTATTTTGTTCTAAAGAAGAATAAAATTTAAGATAGTTTAATTGAATTCATTTCAACCTTTTACTCTTTTATTCAATCAGATTGTTTGAATTATCATATTCTTAATCCTAAGAATAGATTGATCGCTCATTTCTTAGATCATGATGTTTAATTAGATTTCAGAAGAAATTAATTACATTAGTCATTGATAATTCATCATACGACGAGTCTTTTGACTTGTTTGTCATTGTGTTTAGGGGATACATAACACCATATGTGATTGTAAGGTAAATTTTAATGTGTTATTTTGTTGATTAATCAATTATCATAGGGAGGTATAAATTGAGACAAAATAATAGAAGGATGAAGGAGCGGAGCCATAGATCGATAATCCTAGGGAAAAAAAATAAGAGTAAGATGTGACGAAGATTAATTCCATGTTAAGGGAAATTAAATTGTAGAATGAGTTTTGTTCTTAAAACTCATTCTTTAATTTAAAGTTATTACTTAGATTTAGTTAAGTCACTTGTTTTTATTTTATTCATAATTTCTTTTACTTTAATTAATTTAAGGAAATTCATCTCTCTGTGGACCGATACTTAAATTTATCATTATATTACTTGTATCGACCATGTATATTTACAAGTTATTAAAATCATTCGAACAAGTTTTTGGCACCATTGTCGGGGAGATCGAATTTTCTTAGTTAATTTAAGATTAGAATTTTAAGTCTTTTTCTTTCCTTTTTAGATTTTAGTGTCTGTTTTTTTAAAAAAAAACTATATCATTGTCTTCTTCCTTATTATCATTTGTTTATGCATCGATTAGTGCGGTCACCCTTGTTTGCTTGTGATCCAGAAATTAAAAGTACTTTGAAAAATTTACGTGTCACAGGAAGAAAAGTACAAGAAGCAATAAAAGAAGAAGTCATGAACCCACAACAACAACAAATGCCTTCACTTGCACCAATTAACACCTACAATGCTGGATGACATAATAACCTCAACTTTTCATGGAATAATTCTCCATAATCGGTTGTTTCCTCAATTATCCACCACCGTCATCGCAACATTCTCAACCCGCTTCACTTCCTTTTCAACCACAACAACCATATTTGATCTCACAAGTGGTGTTTCCAAGATTATTGGGCAAGGAGATATGCATATGTTAACAAACACGGGCTGCGATGCTAAAAGGTGTTCAGCATATTTCAAATTTGAGAATGAATTTATTGTCTACTGGTGTAAATGATGATGAGGGGTTTGCCTCACATTTTGCACAAGGTGTGTGGAAGCTTGTGTGTGGCTCTTTGATATTTGTAAAGGGGAAGAAGTGTTATAACTTATATAAGATTGGGATGAGTCTTGTGTAAGGGGAGGTGAATGTGTCATCTCTGGATCTTATGGCGGATTTGTGGCACCGAAGGCTCGGACATATAGGTGAGAAAAGGTTAGAAGTTTCAAGGAAACAAAATCTCCTTCCCAAGCTCAAGGGCAATTCGATTAGCCATTGTTTAGTGGGTAAGCAACATAGAACATCTTTTTTGGGTTCAAGTACAAGGAATTTTGAGTTTCAAGTACAAGAAAGTATGAGTTTCTTGAGTTGGTGCATACGAATATGTGTGGGCCGATAGAAGTGAAGTCTTTTAGTGGTTGTGGCTACTTTGTCACTTTTATTGATGATGCCTATAGGAAGGTTTGAGCGTATGCTATGAAGAACAAGAGTGATGGATTGGACATCTTCAAGGTTTTTCATGTGGCGGTTGAGAGAAAAATCGAAAAGTTACTCAAGTGCCTTAGAAGTGACAATGGTAAGTCAACTAGTCCAAATTAGAGTTTACTTGAACCTCACTATAAGGTTTTTCATGTGTCGGTTGAGAGAAAAATCAAAAAGTTACTCAAGTGCCTTAGAAGTGACAATGGTAATTCAACTAGTCCAAATTAGAGTTTACTTGAACCTCACTGTAATATATCTTCACTCGCATGCGTGAGAAGGAAATGATTTGGGTAGGTTGATGAGTGAGGGGGCCACATGGTAAAATAGGATAGCCCAAATTGGAGTTTTCTTAAATTTCACTATAACATACAGACCTAACATGTGTGAGGGAAAATAATTAGGATTGTTTAATGTGCGAGAGGGAGAATTATTGGGTTAGTCAAATAATAATTCTGAGGAATCTGGTGACTTGTAAATAGGTTAATGGGGAAAAAAAATTATCTAAGTAAGTTTTTGGATTAAGAGACACATGCAACACCTATTTCAAGTTTTTTTTGGGGGCGTAAAGTGCCCAACAGTATGGTATCAGAGCTTGGGTTACCTCATGGTAAGTCAGCTAGTCCAAATTAGAGTCTCCTCGAACCTCCGTGTAGCATGTCTGCACTTGCATGTGTGAAAGGGAAGATGAATTGAGTAGTTTGATGAGTGAGGGGCCTCACTATAAGGGTTCAAAGGTCCCAACATTTCTTAGATTAAATTTCCTTTGACATAAATCATGATATGATTATTGTTCTATTACAATAAACAACAAAATAAATTCTAATTTTTAACAACTTTTTCCAATTTTGTATATTTTAGTGCTTTTATAAGATAGAGGATGATGGATTCATTCGATTTTGTTTGTTTTGAGCCTTTATCTTATTGGATATAGGCAGCTTTTCACTAGCTGATATGACTCTTAGGATGGGTGAAAGTTGGATAGCCTTTAAAACAATTTTTAGCTTGTGTGACAGAAAACAAACAACCAATTAAAAGATTTTCATAAACATGATGAGAGAGAAAAATCCATTAGAATAAAAAAGCAAGAGCTCTACATTTGTACTTTAATTTTAAGAAATTTAATACAAATTAGTTGTTTGCTATGAGATAATATCAATTTCTTGAGATCTTTTTTTAAAAAAAAAACAAAAACTCTTATATTGTGCTTTCTATTGCAATCTGTTGTATAATGATTCATTTTAAATCTATTTTTATTATGTGTTTGTAGGAAAACCAAATTTAATATGAATGTGCTTCGTTTTGATATAACATTTGTAAAAAAAACTCCAATTTACATAAGAGTATTAGAAAACAATATTAAACATAGCGCATTGTGGGAGGTTTGTTGGCTAGTGGGGGTGAGCATAGTTCGATTTAAACTGATGATCCAACCAAAACCGTATTAAAAATTTTTTTTGGTTCGGGTCAACTAAAGTTTGGGTTGGGTTTCAGTAGGGGGTAAGTAGGAAAAACTTAAAGGGGTGGAAAATTCGGTTTGGAACCAATGAAAACTAACAACTGGCCGATCAAACTGAAGTGTTAAAAAAAATAAACAAATCTAAACCCTAATGGCCAACCCCTACCTCGACGATTGACCTCTTCTCGTCCTAATTGATCGTGGCCAACCCTTCCCCACTTACTTTTGCCATTCCCCCAACCCCCAAATGTCATCATTGCCATTGACTGCTCCCCAACCCTACCCCAAACCCTTCTCCCCAACAACATGTATCTATTGGGCCTTTGAGTTATATATTTTTGTTGTGTTTTTAAATTTTGGTTCTTTTCAAAGTGAACGAATCCAACTTTTTGGTCAATTTTAGTTCAATTTTGAATGTTTATCAGATTTGATCCAATCTCAAAATAAGATCACTAAATGTCATTTTAGCAGTTCACTTTGAGCTATTTGGAGTAGAGTTGTTTGATTACTCACCCATATTTGCCATTATTTTATTTACTCATATTAATAGAATAAGAACTCAATACTTACTTCTTATTAAATTTAAGAGTTTTTAACAAATTAAAATTCAATAAATATAATAAATAATAAATTGTTTTATTTTATTTTTTAATTCAACAATATTAAATATTTAAAATATTAAATTATTATGATATATTTTATTATTTGACAGTAATTTATTTTATCAAATTAAATTTTACCCGTACTAGCGTAAGTCGCGAATAGCGTCCTAGGGCGGCGATCAACCCTTCCTCCGCCCCGCAGGTGGCGCCAAATGGCCGACGCCGAGGACATGGAGGTGAAGATCTCCTCGGCCATGCGCGAACGCACCTCCTACTTCAAGGAGCAGGCCGAGTAAGTGGTCGCCCACATCACTTTCTTCACTTCCAAACCAAATCCATTTTTTTTAAAAAAAAAAAATTCACCTACTTGTTTTTTCGTGTTTTGTGTAAGCTCCTGTTAGCTCTTGAATTTTGATGTTGTGAAATCTTGTGTGTTCTTGCAATTTTTTGGGGTTATGGTTTGAGGAGTCTGATGCAGCTAGGTGGGGGTGAAATATTTTTGAGATTGTTTGGAATTGAGGTTTGTGTGGTGTGTATGCAGTTTATTAACCTTGGAGGCAGTCCGTCGGCTGCTTGAGAAGGACATGGGGTTGAAGAAATGTGATTTGGATGTGCACAAGAGGTTTATTAAGAAGTGCTTGGAGGAGGTGATTTTTGTTAAGTTGCTCTTTGTTTGAGGTGAAAGTTGTAGGTTTGTTGTTGATACTAGTTTATTGGATGTTCATTGCTAGAAAGGTATAGACAAATGTGAGTGCTGGATTATCTTTGATGTGGGTTCATTCTCTTTCTTATGCAATCAATCCTGTTAGGGTTTTTTTTTTGCTGAACATTTTAGCTTCAATGGCATATATTGTGAGTGATTAAGCGGTATACATGCATATCTTTCTGAATGTGTTTGGGTCATAATGTTAATTGGTCGAGGTTATGGTTGTGGACCCTAACTTTTCTCTTGTTCCCAGTGCTTCCAGAGCTTGAATGATATAACTGTTTCTAGTGACCATGTGGAAGTTGAGACAAAAGATGCCGCAAATGTAGATGAGACAGAAATAAAGGGAAATAAGGAGGTTCAGGTGGAAGAAGAAAATATGAAACCCAATTCTGAAGCGGAGCAAAAGGAAGACGACTCAATGAACTCGTCAAGAATCGCGGAAATTGCTCCTCAGATGGAGATTAGTCTTAGTGCCAAAAGGAAAAGAGATGTGAGTGAAGATTCAGTAATAAAGGCTGTGAAGAAAAGGGCGTCTTATTTCAAGGATAATGCTGAGTATGTTTTTGGCTGTTCTAATCATTATTCTTGAAATAGATGTAGACTTTGACACTGTTAATTTATCTTTCTCTAAACACCTTTTTATTTTTTATGAAAGTTTGTTTTTGATGGATAATCTGAGTGTTCAATTCCATAGGACAATTACTTTGGTAAAAGTTCGACGATTGTTGGAAGAAGATCTTGATCTTGAAAAATATTCCCTTGATAGCTTCAAGAGTCTTATCGGTAGGACCCTTGATGAGGTTGGTGCATTTTATATTTTTTATTTTGGATTGCATACATAGACTGTTCTCCCTAGCATGATTATTTATATATTTTTAATTATTAAGGTGCTGCAAAATGAAAATTCTGAGATGAATGATGAACCTTCAAAAAAAAAATCAAAAAAAAAGTCTAATGGCCGTGACAGAAAACCAAAAGCAAGCACCATGGAGGAATCTGATGAATTAAAAAGAAGTACAGACTCCAAGAGTTCCATTGAGAGTGAATCTGAGGGTGAGGATGGGGATGATGGAGAGGAAACTGAGCCGAAAAGAAAAAAAACTGAATCAAAACAAAAAATTGTGAATAGCAAAAAGTTCAGGAATGGAAGCAAAAAGGGTGAAGTTGAAAAGTCGTCTAATCAAAAGACGAGGATGAAACCATTAGAGTCCGATCATGAAGATGATGATGAGTCTGAAGAAGATGAACATTCAAAGGGATCTTCTGACAAGGTATTACGCTTACCTTATGTTGTTCCAAAAGTACAATCATATTTTTGTTGTTTTAAAAGGTATTTTCAAAGTTAAAAACTAGTGTTCTATTGTTGCAGAGGAGAAAGGAAGCTTCAACTAATGTTTATGGGAAGCGTGTTCAGCACCTTAAATCAGTTATTAAAGCTTGTGGGATTAAGTAATGCTTTAGTCTATGTTCATTTTTCCTGTGTGTTTAACAAATTAAGAGGGATTGTAATTCTTAAAATTTTTTCCTTCTAAGTGTTCCCCCGTCAGTGTACAAGAAAGTGAAACAGGCATCTGAAAGTGAACGTGATAACTGCCTTGCAATGGAACTTGAAGATATACTTGGACGGGAAGGGTTGTCTGCAAACCCTTCTGAAAAAGGTCTTTTTACATCTTTTGTGTGGTACTAATTATAGTACAAATAAGTTGATGTCCGTTTATTTATTTTTATTAAAGAAAATTGGATGTGACTTAAACACTAAATGGTTGAAAATGCATGTGAAATTTGAGCAACATTAGATGTAAGCTTGTAGTTGCTTAAGTTGGAATGGGGAATGGAAGGAGCCATAACTAAAAGATTATATATAATTTAGTACTTGTTGAACTAGCTTTATGTGGGATAGCACATACATGAATTCCATCAAATATTTCATCTAGAAAGTGCAATAAAAATCTAATTTAATACTACTCTGCTTTTTCATTAAAGTGAATCTTTTGACTTGAAACTTTGTATTTGTGTGCTAATCGAGTACAAAAAGCAATGTTAAATGTGTTTTGCGTTTATTGAGCTACATGCTTCTCGTTTATTGCGTTTATTGAGCTACCATTTGCTACATGCATCTCGTTTATTGAGCATTGCAAATGACTTGAATGCATGTTGGTGTGCATAATCATGTAATATATGCCACATGCCACAAACCATGCCTACAGAATCTATTAAAATCGTTCTGCAAGATATTGAAAGGTTTTGCAGTTGATAAATTTGAGTTGTAGATCAAGGAACTTTGGAGATTCTACTTTTCCAACTGGTATATTTGCATCTATGTTTATCTTTCTATTTACGACCATGAGCAGAAATCAAAGCTGTAAAGAGGAGTAAGGAAAGAGCGAAAGAGCTTGAAGGCATTGATATGAGCAATATTATATCAAATACACGTCGAAGATCCACATCCAACTTTATTCTTCCAACACCGAAGCCTAAAGAACTTGTTCCAAGTGATAGCGATGAAGAAGGAGAAGGCTCGGAAGATGAAGAAGAAGATGATGATGATGACAATGATGATAGTAACAGTGAGCAGTCAAGTGAGGACTTGAAAAATGGTAATATTTTTTTATTTGTATTTTGAAAAATTGCCTATTCAAATTTTTATTTTAATAGAGGTCTTTTTGGCATGTCCTGCAAACAAAGCTTAAAATGAAAGCTTAAGGTAGCATGACCAATTTTTTTCTATTGACCAAGTATGATGTTGGTGATGCAAGTTTTTTGACAGTGTGAAAGTAATTTTTCTTACAATCATTTTAATGCATTTTTTAATCACAATCTTTTTTAATGCATTTTTTGAATCACAGTCGACAATAAAATTGTCCCGAGTCATCCTTTTAAATGATTACATTAGTACAACATTCTCCAATTTCAGCACCCATCACCAAGTCCATATTACCGACCAAGATAAGCTGCATCTTGTTTTCATTTTTTAATGAATGGGTGAAATTTCCATGAATATATGTCATCAAGCTCTCTCATTACCATTTTCAGAAGCATAAGGGTATCCCCCTCTTGATGATAAGTGAGACTAGGAGAAACAATGACCCTGGTCTGGCCTTGGTCTTTCAATTTTAGAATGAGTCATGCTTTGCCTATCCTTTTTTCTGTATTAAAGGTTCTAGCTAATTCTATAGGACCTCCGAAGCAATTGACATTAACTGACACAAGTTACTATTTTAAGTTCAACTGGGCATCTTGCAAAATCTTGATTTCTGGGATGCCTTGAAATCTTAGCTTCCCGCTGTCAAAAAAGATTCTGTATTTGTTCTCTTTATTATTTTTCTTTGAATTTAGACACGTTCATGGGTTCATGAACCCTTTTGAGATTAACAAAAAACCTGCATTGAATAACTTGAATATAAGAAGTTGGCTAACTAAACACTAGTAGCATGGCATTATTCCTCATAAGCTAGATAATTGAGCTTAGCCAATCTCTTTTTGCTTCCGAATGGCAAGATTATTGCTCGTATGATAGTCCCTGCTGCTTTTGTTTTTTGTTTAATGTCGTAGGAACTAAGCTTTTCTTTCTATTATATATCCCAAGAGCTAAAAATTATTTTAAAAACTCCCAGCTCCATTCTTAAGCTCTGGCCGTATGGTTGAAAGTTTCTTTCTGTAATCAAACCTATCAGCATTCTTACTGATATTTTGATTCTACTATATTCATATTTGGCCTGATCATTTCCAGTGGTTTAAGCTTATGCCTACTAATTTTTGTTCAGATGGTGGCGATGAAAGCAACTGATTCTGCATTGCCTTGGATGGTGATTGCCTCAGAACTTCAAGGATCATCCAAGCTATCAAAAAATTAAACCATCCAGCTTGGCTGTATTTGGTACATAAAAGCGTTCTTCATACATTTTCTTCTAATACTAGATGGAAGCTCTTTTTGAGGTATCTTTTCAAGACTGATGTTGGTTAGGAAGAACTCTCTACCTGATAAATATTTGGTTAAATCTTTTCGTCATCTCATGATGACTTTAGTAATGTAATTCATGTCAATAAATTGTGAACCCTAAACTCTCATCTCTTTTCTTCTTTGGAAATGATGTAATTGGTATAATGTTAAGCACGCGGATAGTGTACTTGTAATAGTGGTATCAATTAGGACTGGTTATATATTGAGCAAATCTTGCCTAAGCTCGGTGCATACTGTCGGCCAAGCGGCCGTTTGTGGGTGATTCTTGTGTTTTTGCATGATGGACCTGATCAGCCGTCAGATAGGAAAGGCCGCATATTAACTCTTGAATCGCTAGTGTGGGACTGATCCTAACGTGTGATACATCAATAGGGAGGTACTGGGTTAATCGATAGGGCTGATGTCTAGTCATCGAGGTTCCTCAGGGATTTGATGTAGTAAACTTACTAGACATAAAATAGTTTTACAATCACATTATTGGCATGCATGAGTCGACAAATATGAAAATTAAGTGTAAGAATAAAGAACGGTGCAGTCTTGGCTCGGTTTATTTGACAGTGTATATAGGAATTTGCTATTAAAAGTTATTATAATAGAGAAATTCACGAAACAATGACAAGCTGATTATATTTCACTACAAGTGGAATCAACCATTATGCCTTTTTCGCAACAATTTCAAGGCATGTTGTATTTATTTAATTTTAGGGCCGCTAAACCTCCAGGTCTTCAATGTCAAGACCTTATCTCAACATTTTATTATTATATTGTATATAAATAAATATAACTAGTTATATTTAAACTTATTAGTATAATATATATATAGACCATCTTAACCCGTGGTAAATAATATTTATGTTTCAAACTTTAATATTAATCGTTCGTTTACAAAGACAATCCAAATTTGGTAAAAAAAATAAAAAATAAAAATTATCACCACCTTCATTTAGTACGTAATTAATAATAACATTTATTTTAAATAGACAAGTGATATTATGTATATTATTTATTATTTTATCGAATCGAGCTACGAGTTGATTTTGATTCAAATTTGAATTAGAACCAAATTAAGTTGAGTTAAATAGTGTCTTGCTCAAATTCAACTTGTATAATTCGAGTTTGAGCTCAAACTTTTAAATATCGAGTTTTGAGTTAAGCCGAGTTGAGTCGAATACTAAATGCTTGCAAGTTGGCTCGCTCAATTAGTAATCCTAACTATTATTATTATTTATGAAAAAAGTTGTCATCCAAATTATGAATGTTAAATAAATTAATAAATTAAATTGTACTTAAATATTTATTATCATATTAAAAGGTGGGCATAGTTTTAAACACCTTTTTAATTCCCAAAACTCTCCTAGTCGACTCTATTCCGCAAGCCAAACTCCATAAAAAATTTTACAATGATTGATTTTTCAATTAATTCCCCGAGTCAAGTCATATGAGTTATCAAAATATATTATCTTTCTTTTAGATTAGCTAAATCAATATATATAAGTAATGAAAATCATAAATTTATTAATTTTAAGTATCAAAAGACAAATATATATTAATTTCATACAACTATTTATTTACATAATTAAAAATTTAATGTAAATGACTTCTAGCTGGCTTAGAGTCGACTCTACTTCATGACATGTTAAGTTAATTCTAAATTTCGAGTTTTTAATCTATAGAGGAAAGCATTAACACTCTCTTAACCCCAATCCGAATTAACCGAATTTCATTCAACATCCAAATTTCATAATCAAGCCTAGTCCAAAGTACTCTTAAAACCGAACCAAAATATTCTAGTTAATTTAATTTAGTATAGATTATCGAATTACATTATAAGTTATAAAATTTAAATTTATTTAATTTTTAATTAAAATTATATCATTATTTAGTGTTCATAACTAAAAGTAATTTTAAATGTATATATCATTTTAAAAAAAATGAAAGTTAATCCTAAAATATTTATAGCTTCATGATAATCAACATAAAATATAAAATTTGGAATATTTTTAAGAAGTTTAGTTAGTTAGATTAATTTAGTTTAGTTTGTTTTGGTTTCAAACCAAAATATCAATATACATATCAATTTATATATTGCTTTACCAAAAATCGAACCAAATCAAATTGATAATTCATGTGTGGTTCACCTAATTATGCCCACTTCTAATCATATTATTAAAAATAAAAAATTTATTTATTAATACATACTTAACTTAAGATCATTTTATTTTTTTGACCTATAAATATCTGTTTAATTTAAAATTTATATTTATTTTTAATGTTATTCTTATTAGGAAAACCTATCTAAATTTAAAAAGCACATTCTATTTAAATATTAAAATTTTACTCAAATTAAGTCATACCTTCCTAATCAGCTTTTTTACTTATTTTTAACATAAAATTAATTATTTTTAATATTTTTATATAACCATTATGTTTTAAATATTTTGTTCAAATTAAATAAATATTTACTATTTTATTTTAAAATATCAGTTAATCATACCTTATAAAATTTTATTTTCCATATCAATAATATCTACATTATTGATGAATTATAAATATATCTCATAAAGATCTTTAGCTAGTAAAACTCCGATAAAATGAAAGGAGAAGATAGAAAATGGACTGTTTTTACATGTCCCAAGGATTATTTGAATAAAATATTTGATCATTTGGTTAAAAAAAATGCTCCAGTTATATTTCAAAAATTTATGGATTTTTATTATCAAAATAATTATTATAAAAATAATTTCAAAATATTTTACATTTTTTAAAAATTTAAAAATAAATCATATATTAATGTTAACAAAGAGGTACAATTTTATCATCTCTTATTTATGTACTTTATTTTCTATATACATACATAGACCTTATTATATATACAGTGCGATTAAAAAAATTCAAACTAGATATATCATATATTTATATATATTATTAAAGATATATGGGTGTAATTCAATTTTATTTTATTTTTTCTAGATTTTATTGTAACCAATTTCTCAAATAAATTTTTTGGGTATGAGAGGATGCAATGATCTGCTTAAAGAGTCAACGGTGAGGACTCAGGTCACACCCGTCGCCATGCTCCTCCTCCTCCTCCTCCTCCTCCTCCTCCTCCATC
>JAVDBV010002458.1:0-18505 GCA_032619315.1 Piper longum
ATATATATATATATATATATATATATATTCTTCAAGAGTCCATGAACTTCTTTTTTCCCAGCACAGTCCATGAACTTCAATATCTTTATTTGCGTATGGGGTACGAACACATAATATACAATTTATTATGCTATGTAATTTGTATTATATATACAATTCCGACCTATTGGGTATACATGGGCAACTACCATCCACAAGTTGTGGAGCAAACAAAGGCAGAGCTAGGACACGAGGAGCAATAATGCAAAAAAATATCCATAAGCGTGGAGCTGCTCCCTCCCCAATTCAAGTTGGTGCAAACTGCACACAATATTAACATTGGCCGACGCCGTGATCCCCGTTTTCACGACAACCACGATGGTCTTGCGTTTCACCGGTAATTGCCTAAATCTGATAAAACAGAGACCTTTTAAGGTGAATGCTTGCCAAAGTAGGAAAGGAGGCCGTGGCACAGAATGGCAGTCTTTTATCTTTGGCCAACGTTTGGTCCACCTCGGTTCCTTGCCCACCGGCTCTCCCCTTCCTTTCTCTGCTTTATGCTCTCCCCTCATTCGTCGTCTTATTGTTGATCGACATTCCATTTCAGCATAAAACACATGATCTAGTGTGCTCTGTTGTTGGTGATCACATCAGGCTCAGACCTTATATATAACTATTAGCTTGATATTGCACAAGGTCATTAAAAAAAATTAACTAATAACTCTGTAAACTTCGCCATGGTTCATGCATTATTGGTCTCAAACGGCGGGCAAAAGAAGAAGTTTTATAAAAACATAAAAACATCGTTATTTATAATTTAGTAGATCTTAATTTAAGGTACATGTTTATTAGATTCAAAAAGAAAAAAAAAAGATAAAATTGTCTCAACTTTGACTTTCTTCGTAGTACTTCCATGTTTTAACAGTACTAACTACTGGTCAATAAATAGCTTAAGGTTTTAAAAAAAGGCATGGGGCCGATAATTATTATGGATGCTAAAAGTCATTGTCGACCATCATAATCAAATTGGTTGATTGAACATGTGAACTTATCTCGTTGATTAAAAGAGCTGTAAGTTCATTCTTTCGCTTCAACACATACAGCTCCCTTTAATCATCGACTTCTAGTAGTTATAAATACAGCTTAACTACCCATATAATCACATCAAAAACAGTGACATTTCTTAGTAATTGAAGATTACAATATTGAATTATGATGATTTTTTTACAGAGCCTAATTATGAAGATTTTGATGTACAAGTCTTATTATTTTATGGACATAAAAATGCTGACATTTTTTCCTTCAAAAGCATAAAAAATGTTCGATAGTTACTTCCATGTTGGAAAGTTGGACAGGGCTTCTTCGCCCTATTGGCGAGTCAAATTTCTCAACCACCCCAAAGAAATTATATGATCCAGAAGCTGTGATTCATGCTCCGACGACGACAATATCGTTATTTTCATTTTTCAATGACTGAAGAGGCTTCTCTTGCGAGCAATCGCTGAATCTTACTCATGCCTAGCAGGGAATATTTTTTATATATTGAAATGTCGGGTGATAAACTTATTATTTAACCAGTTAAAAAATAGTAAAAAAAGGGGAAAGTGGTACGGGCAGGGCGGGCAGGGTGGGTGGTGGACAGCTCTGTCAAACGGGCGGCCGGCGTGCCGTGTCCGTGTCCTGAGCGCTTAACTTCGTTTGCCAACCATTTTCATACCATTAAAAGAATGATAAAGCTTTTTTTTAATATATATAAAACTAAGGTTTCATTAAAAAAGATTTCGTTTTTATTAAACTACACTCCTTTCTTCTTATTTTAATTTACGTGCTACCTCATTAAAACCCTCCCCGATCTCAAATTATTTGCTTAAAAAGGTCTTCTCGTCGGACCACACAAGTGCCCAATGGCATGTCAACGATTGGGGACCGTTGGATGTCGGCTTTCCTGATTCCAATCTCTTCAAAATTGACAAAGAATATGTTCAAAAAAATAAAATAAAATGATTCACAAAAAAAAGAAACAGAACACGAAAATTTGATTATATAAATTATGTAAATTTTAGGTAGAAACTTTTGCTTTGATCCTGTTCTACACCAGTTACTTGGAAAATGTATTCATTATTTTCTCAAAAGCAAAATAGTAATTGGAAAAAGAAACTCTATTTTTTATTTAGAAAAGATTACTATGCTGCAAGCCAACTTTAATCTCCTGAAATAGCCTTCAAAACATAAAAAATATTTACAATGTTAATATGTCGTAAGTACGAGTAATTAAATTGAAATATTTGTTGAATAAGCTAGGATTTTTATACTATATACACACTGGGCTATTTGAACGAAAGTAAACTAATAAGATACAAAAAATATAATAATATATAAATACACAATAGCTTGCTTTTAATCTCTATTCATTAAGTCATTTTTTATATGGCATAGAATATGATTTTTAAATTTTTTTAATTTACAAAACATAATAAAAAATCTCCTAGGATTCTAATAAATTCTTTCCTTAAGCATCTTGTGTGTAGGTTGTCTTTTGCAAGTCAACCCCCCTTTGGCTAGATAAGAAACCACTTAACCTAAAATAGCAAAATCCTTGTAACTCTATCTATCTCTACATAAATAATTGTAAAATGGCAAGCTAAATAAGTTGTTTTGTTTAGCTTAGGTTTTATTAAAAATATATTATGAATGCTTTACTTTAGAAAAAATATATATATATATAATCGGGTCAACACAGCCCGACCCGGATTACCCGATTACAGCCGCAAATGTACGGAGAAGCCAGCCTGACAGGAAAAACAGCCCAATCATTCTCGTTTCTGTATTAGGCAACAAAATGAGATTAATTAAGTGGTAAAATCTTCTTCTATGGTATTAAGTAAGCAATCAATTGTTGTACACAAACAAAACATAGATTATACCAATAAAGTACAAACAAATGGATGTTGGATAGTACTAAATCCAGTAAAAAAATAAAGAATAAAAAGCAAAGCTTAGTAAACACACTAACGTCAACGTCTACACCCACACACTCGCTGTTTGTCTTCCTCACACGTCCCATCCCCTCCACCTTTTTACCTCTTCTGCTTCTTCTTCGTCGTCAATCTCTCCTTCACCACCGCCACCTCCTTCTCGGTGTTGCCGACCATCTCCTTTTCATGGTGGTTGGTGGACGTCCGCCGGTCTTTGTTGTTCTGGGTGGACTCTATATAAGTCTGTACACGTAGCTTCCTACTGTGGAGGGTATAAGCGGTGAGCAGTCCTCGCTTGTTTTTTTTTTTTTTTTTTTGTCTCTGTTTTGCAGCTTTGGTCTTGTCTGCGACCATGTTGAGAGTGGTGGGGATTGAGTGTTTGGAGGTTGAAGGGGCTGATCTTGCTTTCGTTCCGGATTCGGTTTTCGGACTTTTAATCTGGTGAAAGTGGGGGTTTTTTGTTGTTGGTTTGGGAGGTTGAGGTTCTGGGTGGGGCTGGTTGAGGAGAGGGGGTGGGAAAAGAGCGATCTTTGGTTGTGTTGTGAGTAGATGCTTGGGTGGGAAGGTTGGTATCCAAATGCTGAGTAGGAGCACGCCGCCTCTGAGTTGCCGATACCTCTACCTTCTCTGGCTGTTCTTCGTCAAGCTGGATTGACCGGAAAAGAGTGATCTTGTCTGCAAGTATGCTGGATCTCAACGTTTCTTCGCTACCCGTCTTTGATGAATCAGTTCCCGAAGTAGAAGGGGGTGGAGCGGTGGCGGAGAAGGATGGGGGGAAGGTTGAGGAGGCTGGTCCGGAAGCGGACGAGTCGGCCGCGACGTCGGAGTCGTCGGTGGTGAACGCCGACGGGTCGTCTAGCAACGAGGGTTCTAGCTCCACCCCGTTGGTGGCCGGCGGCGGCGGCGGTTTGCTCGAATTTGAGTTCGGCATCCTGAAGAAGCGGAAGGAAGCGTCTTCGGACGAGACGACCAAGGAGGGTGGCGGCGGCCGTGGTGGGTTCGATTCTGGATCGATGGTTACGAGGGAGCTGTTCCCGATGGGGGAGGCGGCAGCCACCGGCGGCGGCTGCGGCGTTGCAGACTCTTCTTCGGCTTCCTCCTCCACCGCCGGGCGGCCGCAGTGGGTGGATCTCAGTTTCTGCAACATGGGCCTCCGCGGAGGGCTGGCGGCGGAGGTGAAGGTGCCGCAGCCGCAGCAGCATCCGGCGAAGAAGAGCCGTCGGGGGCCGCGGTCGAGGAGCTCCCAGTACAGGGGTGTCACCTTCTACCGGAGAACGGGAAGATGGGAATCTCATATCTGGTTTGTGAATTGTCATTTGAACTATTTTCATAATCTGAATGTTTTGTTTTGTGTGTTTTTTTTTTTGGTTTAAGAAGTTTGCATTGACTGTTGATTTTTTCTCTTCTCAATTTGGTGTTTGGATTTGGCGCAGGGACTGTGGGAAGCAAGTTTATTTAGGTATTGTTTCAGCTTTGAACAGTGCCTTTGATCATTCAAATTTTGGTTTCTGTGATTTGTTGATGTAATTGGGGTGTGTTCCTTTGCAGGTGGATTTGATACAGCTCATGCTGCTGCTATGTGAGCCAAAATTTGCGCTTAACTTTCTGATCTATCTTTTCTTTTTGATTGATTTGATTGCTTTTGTTGAGATTTTGAGGAAATTGTGAACTTTGTTTTACAAATCTAGGGCTTATGATCGAGCTGCGATCAAATTTAGGGGTGTGGATGCGGATATCAATTTCAACCTTAGCCATTACGAGGAAGATATGAAACAGGTTGTTTGTTTGATCGTAAATCTCTGTTTGAGTTATATTGGTCAGATGTGATTGTAGTATAACGTATGGCCTGCATTACTAATCAATGAACTTCAGATGAGGAACTTGACCAAGGAAGAATTTGTGCACATTCTTCGCCGGCAGAGCACTGGATTTGCCAGAGGGAGTTCCAAGTATCGGGGAGTAACTCTCCACAAATGTGGGCGATGGGAAGCTCGCATGGGCCAGTTTCTTGGTAAAAAGTAAGATAATGATGTTATATGTCCTATAAGTGTTCTCATTTATGTTCGTTGCAATTTTACATTTCGTTACATGCAGTTCTTTGGGCATACTTTATATCAGTTTTACAAATGGACAATTTTAGGAGATTTGTATTTAATCAGAATTAGTACGACTCTATAAGAACCAACATTTTCTAAAGGACATTTTATGCAGGTATATATATCTTGGGCTATTTGACAATGAAGTAGAAGCTGCAAGGTCAGTGAACATGATTTTCTCTCTGTCATGGGAAATAACTGGCCATAATTATTTGTGTAACATTTATATCAAGTTGAGCTTCAATCCTATAAGCCATTCAAATTTTTGTTCTGGAATTAGGGCTTATGACAAGGCAGCCATACAGTTTAATGGAAGGGAGGCTGTTACCAACTTTGGACCCAGTACATGTGAAGGGCAAGTTAAAACTGATGCTTATAATGGGGGTATTGCATCGCATAAATATATGCTTCTAGTCTGTTGGGAATTTACTTCTTATTTGGTTCTTACAGTTAAAACCTTCTCTTTGGTTTGTGCGCAGGCAGCTCTGTAGATCTTGACCTAAACTTGGGCATATCCCGTTCTTCCTCTAGTCATGGTCCCATTGGAGATGGGAATCATTCCAGCTTCCCTGTCCATGGTCATTCCTATGAGTCCTCCTTGATGATGAAACTTAAGGTATTTGTTTGGTTTTAATGCGAAATTGAAGCCTGTGGTACCAATCTCAGTATTTGTATATTTGTGTTAGTAGAGAGAAAAAAGAGAAATGCTTCACTCTATTGCGTTCTGAGTAGGTCTTGTGTATTTAATGTGTTTGAAAGTAGACAAGCCTAAAAATTTCAGCTACTAACAACAACTGCTGTAGATGCTAATTCACTGACTATTTTTCTTGAACCTTGAAGTCATTACTGCAATAGAAGAAGCAGAAATATGAGGATAATGTTTACAACTATGTTTTGGATAAAATTATGCGGGCATGTTTCTGATTTCTTATGGGTTTTATCATGGCTAAGATCAAGAAGTCTAGCCTAATGTAAGCTTACTGTCATATATCTGCATGTAACTGAAGATAAAACAGTAAGTCTTGAGGCCCACCTGCTTCCCAGAACCCACTTAAAAGCTTGCTTGTGAATCTGAATACCAGTCATGAAAGCGAAATTCATTGAGCATGTTGTCAATACAAGCCAAGATCAATGCTTGTTCTCTTCTGCAGTGTGGTCATTGTTAATAAGTTGACTTGTTAAAAGTATTTGCTTGTGTTTCCTAGACATGCAGGATTGAACATCATACTATTTTTAACCAGCTATCATGTAGAACTAGTTATTGATGCATGCATTTTCTGCTCTTGCAGATGGAGCATTCTACTGCCATGCCTGGTCAACCGCACTGTTTACCTTTGGGCACGCAACAATCAGTTTGGACAGGTTCTCCAGGGATCTTTCCCAGCTTAGAGGTAATTCTACGCAAACCTGCCTTTCCCGTGAACGAATGTGCCAAGCAATTTAGGGCCTCCTGTTCTGTACCAACAACGAACAGAACAGATCTAATTTTATAGAAATATAATTACAATTTTGGTGAATGAGATTTATTCGAACCTGTTCCCAGGCACGCTATAACGTTTTATTTGAGTTGGAAGAAAAATGAACATATAATCTACTGAATAAATCGCTTTCTTGAATTATTTTGGATGACAATTACCTATTAAAGTAGTCAATGATTATCCTGTTGAATATGGATTATGTTTGTGTTCTTCAATGAACTTGTTTTCATGTTTGCCGAACTCAGTTTACAGACTTGTGTGTATTCTTATTGGATTGTTTTTGTTGCAAACTGGTTCTCCTCATCTTACACCTCCTAAATTATTATGGCCAGGAAAGGCAAAAAGAGATCGGTGTAGAGGTTGGATCACCGCCAGTCTCCAACTGGGCATGGCCTCTCCAAGGTTCTGCGGCCAGCACGGTTGCTGCTGTGCCGCTATTTTCCTCTGCAGCATCATCAGGATTCTCCACCACGCCTACAGCTACCTGTCCTCCACTGCTTCCCTCAACCTCCAGCCCCCATACCCCTCCAAAGAATCATCCTCAATAGTACTACTATTACAATAGGTGACAACGATTGCATCAGATATACTCCTTATGTCTATAGCATACATGAACCAAGACGGGTGCTCTTCGTAGAAGCAAAAACCCTCTGTATGTGTGTGCGTGACGTCGTTTATATACCTGTCCGCCGTAATATTTTGCCGACATATTTTAGTACGAGTTGCCATATTTACGATTTTAGTAATAAATTGTTATATAGACATCGTTTAAATAAAAACTTTGGACCCTCTTGAACATTAATCAAAATTTGACATATACCTTTCTCTGATCAAACTGTGATATGATAGAATTCGTTAGTTCAAAATCATTATTAGCCTTCGTAATGGGGCAAAGGCATATTTACCCACCTGACACAACCACCAACACCCCATTAGAATATATTAATTAATTAATTTTTATGAAGTTTTTGTTATGTATAAAGGCTGTTTGGAGGAAAGAGGTTTCTGTATGGACGGTCCCAATTAGGGTGAGACTAAAGAGTACTTTGGAACCATCTCATAATATATATTATTACGAGAGGTTAGTCTTACCGCTCAATCATACAACACCAATTCGTAATGATTGCGCAACTCTCCACCGATGCGACAAAGCAATTCTTAAGGGTGAAAAATAATAATATTACTTGTGTTTAATGTTAAACATAGATAATCATACTATAATTATTTTGAAATATACAGAAAAAATACTTGTTTAAAGTTCAAGATGTTAGAGACGCGAGTTTTCTCTCTCTATGCCAAATTGGAATAGAAGTAAATATATGCACTTGATTTAAAAGCACTGATGTTAGAGGCTCATTGTGAACCCTACCATATAATAATTTAATTTAAATTATTAATTTATTTAATATTAATATAAAATGTAGCCGTAGAGGTGATTATCGATCTGATGTGGCAGATTAGGATCCACATTGCCACGTGGGTGATGACATCCTTCCTTAAAAAATGGAACAGTCGAAGGTTTTGTGGCATAGGAAGCCCGCCAGTTGGGGGGCGATGCTCAATTTCTTTTATTGCACGCAGACGGCCGTTAGTATCTGTTGACTTTTCATGAATCATATCGATGTGCTCATAGCTACCTAACGGCCTCTGCACTCAACGTTAGTCTCGCCGTTATCTCGAGACGCTTGCGAGCTCCCGGCACATCATTAGCGTGCAAACCAGTGTCAATAGCACTAAGAACATGATTTTGTAACATGAAACAAGTTTATATTGGCAAAATGGATTAGATTGTAATCAGTGTTTCTTTTGGTCTTTCACTAGGATTGGATCCAAATTAGCAAATGAGTTGTGAACTTAATTCGTATATGCAGATTGAACCATTGAACTGCCTTCTATGCTTTATAAAAGTTTCATTTTTAATCGTTGGTAGAAACCTTTAATATATTATTGTTTTGGATATTTCCTATTAGGTTGACAAATGAAATACAGATATTGGATATTAAGTATTAACCACATAAGAGGATTGCTTGCACAAAAATAGTTTTGAAGTGTTAGGTTACCGAAAAATGTGTTACGCGCTTTTCTGTGTTATGTATATATGATTTGCTTTGAAAAAATAATATATGTACATGTAATTAGGGTAGGTGTCATTCAGACATGGGCCGGCCAAGCCAATATTATTTACGTTTGTTCGACCAACTCTTCAAGCAACAAGTTGATCGAACTTTGATTACAAGTTATTTTGGGCAATATCAGTCCCATTTGTTGCTCTTTATTATATATATATATATATATATACATATATGCATTTTTATTTCTTTTGTCTCGCTTAATTCCTCTTTTGCTTAGCAATTAGAGCGAAAACCATGCATTAGAAGAGCCAATCCCAAGGGTTTACACACCACACTGTACATTCATATAATCTTCCTCAATGGCATTATAGCTGGCGCAATAAATTTACTAATATTTGAAGTTTGCCAAGGATTATGCTCTTATTTGCTAATATTATTTATTAATATACACTAAATTTTCCCCAAAGCCGTAATTAATATATCTCTGATCATCAAAAATTAGGGAAGTCAATGCCTCTCAATATCTCTGCAATTTATCATCCAAGGAGAGTACCAAGTTGGGGGGTGGGCAGTGTCACCGTCACTTTCTTTTTTTATTATTTTTTTATCTGACAGCAGCAAGAACAGGTCGCCGGCAACGTCGCAAAAACATGAGGCCCAAAAATCGCCCGTACCACCACGAGGGGCCCACAAACCATGGGCCCAGCACCTCATCCGACTGCGGGTCCCACCCTGCCGGCCAACCAGGCCTTCCCAACCATTAAACCCGCCTTCCGGACCCGTCGTCGTCACCTCCCATCTTCTCCCCCACCCCTCCCTCGTCTTTTCTCTCGTCTCTCTTCTTGTTTGATTTGATTTGATGCTCGGTTGAGCATTGGACGACGCTGTCGAGCTTCTTATGTAAGCCCTTCATGGCGTCGGACGCCTCCGGGAAGAAGATTCGGAAGCCTTACACCATCACCAAGTCTAGGGAGAGCTGGACAGAGGAGGAGCATGACAAGTTCCTCGAGGCCCTCCAACTGTATGACTGCTTTTTTTCTCACTGTTCTCGCGCGCGCGCTCTTTTTTTTTTTTCTTTTTTTCTTTTTTTCATCACTGTTTCTTGGTACTGTGCATGTGCGTTCTGACTCTTTTCATGGTTTTATGGGGTTATGATTTGTACTGCTTACTTCCGTTTGCTTTACTTGGATCTGGGTTTGTAACGAGTTCACAGCTTTCTTGTTCCTGTTGATTTTATCATCAACTTTGGTGGATTGGTTTCTGAGTTGATTTTATCATCAACTGTGTCGGTTGGTCTGTTTGAATCTAGTAAATCAGTCTATGCGAGAAAGTGAAACCTCGGTTTAGTTCTTAGTAGAAATGAATTTTGAGACTTTTCGCAATATTGATGTGGGAACCTAATACTAGTTACTACCTTCGTCCATGGCGAGTATTAGGCGGTTGCGTTTTAATGAAATTGAAGGTCGGATTGGTTGTATCTGAGAGGTTGGAGTATATTCATGGCATTAGTCCTGGGGTTGGCTTGTGATTTTCATGCGTGTCTAAGTAACTGACGATAGTTTGTTCTTGCTTCTTACTTTCCGTGACAGATTTGACCGTGACTGGAAGAAAATTGAGGATTTTGTTGGTTCCAAGACGGTTATTCAGGTAATTATCAGGAATTTGAGCAGCAAACGGCACTACGAATTAGCATGTGGTTGGATTGCAAATTGTAGACTAGACATTGACATCTTTCGGGGATTTTATGTTTACTAATCTGCAGAAATGTAAAATTGGTGAATTCGTTCATTGCTCATTCTGTTTTGGTGCATTGAAACAACATGGGCTTAGCGAAATGGCACTTTTAGTAGTTTGTTGAACTGCTTAATATAGATAACATAAAGGTGCCGACGGAGATTGCTAAAATCAGCGACAATTTCTGTTGAACATTGTAAGCTTTTATTGTTGCTTATGGACTTTTTCAGATTCGGAGTCATGCTCAAAAGTATTTCCTAAAGGTGCAGAAAAATGGTACTTCGGTCCATGTTCCTCCTCCCCGTCCCAAACGCAAAGCAGCTCACCCTTACCCACAAAAAGCTTCGAAAAATGGCAATAATTTATTTTTGGAAGTATTTCATTAACTATCAGGCATTTTGAAATGTTGTTGCCTTTATGTAATGTAACATGTTTATCAGATGCATTAAGTTGTCAACCTAGTAATAATAATGATTCTCACATTGTTATATGATCCTAAGAAGAGATTTATGTAGGGTTTTTTGACTGTGAACAAGATAAATACCTGTGGGGTATATCCTCAATGTGGTTTCCATCTTACTCTTATCAAATAATAAGAGGCGCCTGCAGTTTTAGATAATTGAAGAGAAATTCTGCGTATTCTGCAGCTCTGTTTTTACTTTGCTATGGTACTCACAGAGGAATCCGGAATGACGGATACGGGGAGGACTGCATGTAACGATTTCAGCTCTATTGGAAGCTCTAATCGTTCATTGTCAAGTTGTGAAATTACAAAGCAAGGAAATCAGACTTCAACACGACATGGTATGTTCAATCTCTAAGGTTCAACGCAGGGGTTTAATTTCTTCAATTTATTGCCATACATGATCACTGACCATCTTGGTTGGGAGCTGCTCTTCATGGTTAGATTAATTCTTTAGGAATTTAGAAATACAACCCACACCTTTGTAGTGCTGACTGGTGGATTTATTTGATATTTCCTGTCAGAAAATACACAACTGATACAGATCTGATGTCAGCTGGTTTGGGCTGGTATTGGGTGTATCTCCTGTGTGAAATTCGTAACTGATAAGTATTGGAAGATACCTCTAATTACCTTGAGTCTTGTTTTCTATAGGTAGATTTGATCGAAAATTTATTAAAATTTTTTTTAATGTATTGCACGAACTACCCAATTTACTGGATCACATATTTTTTGAAGGTTTACCAGATTTCGCAGAAGTTTACACTTTCATTGGTAATGTTTTCGATCCACACTCAAAAGGCCACATTCAGAAGCTGAAGGAGATGGATCCAATAAATGTTGAAACGGTGAATATCTGAAAACTGGTGGCATATGCCATTTCTTTTTTAGATTTTCCATGAATAATGATGGTATGGGCATTTCCTTGTGCTGTGATTAAATGGCCTCAACACTAAAATGAAGTTACGAGCTGTAATTGTAATCAGAGTGTAGTTATTGCATATATCTAAAATATGTCTTTCTAACTACTTCGTTTACAACAACTTTGCATTAATTTTTTTTTTTTTTGTTTCTTTGCTCGTGATGATATTGTTTGCATATTGATCAGTATTTGGCCACAGCAATTCACTTATGATTTGGAAGCGACGGTGACCAGTTAGTGTGTGCCTTTTTGTTTAAAATATAATGTGTTTTGTGTTATACAGGTATTGCTTCTTATGAGAAACCTCACTGTCAATTTGTCCAGCCCTGACTTTGAGCAACTTGTGAGTACCCATTTCCTAGATTCCGTTTTCTTTCAGAAAAATAACATGTTACTGTTATAAGTTTTGTATGTCTTTACTGGCATGCTCTCCTATTTACTGTTGTTGGATTTCACCTCTAGTAGAAAGATTTTATCTGCTTAGTTACAATAAAAACTTGTAGCTTTTAGCCCAACAAAAATCTGAAAACCAAACTTATACTTCATGATTATATCCTATGCATGTTGATCTTCTTATGGAGTTTTAGATGGATCTTAAGTTGTTTTGCGATTATGAATAGGTGAGACGAAGCCATTTCTTAGCTATTATATATTTTCTCCTTTTTTGGTTGGATACAGGGAAAATTATTGTCGTATGATATGAATAGCACGAAAGTTGGACTTGTGGGTGCAAACCAAAAACAGTGATGATACTATAGTGTTAGAAAACCCATAAGTTTCTAAATTGATGTGCCAATTTTTTCATCTTTCTTTGATGAAATTAAAATTTGTTTATTCATAGTTAGGTAAATATTTTTCGGCTACAAGTTTAACATGAACCGTCTTGTGTCGTTTTTTTCACTAGAGTTTGTTAAGAACGGATGGCCAATAAAGAGGTGTGCGATTCTCAGCTTCCAACCTCCACCAAGGCATGCAATGATTTTACTTAATATTTTCATTTTGTTGGGAAGAAAAAACGTATATTCATTTTGTTGTACCACGATATTTCTTCTCAAGTATAAATTGTTAATTATTCCTTGCCTGTTCTTATGTTACTGATGGTCATATAATCTATAAGTTACTGTAGTGATCGGTGGTGTGCAAACTCCAAGCAATATATAAGTAGGGAAAATGTGGTAATTTCCACAGTAAACATGAGTCCGGTCTGCCAATATGAGGCTAGTTTCCGAAGTCATTTATTCGTCACATAGGAAGGATCAAAGTCGACCAATGGGGCCGATATTGCATATGACACTGAAGTGGGCAAGATAACTACAAATTTTTGGCTTTAAAATGAACAGACATTACGAGAAGGGCTCGTTTGTGTGTGAGTTTGGTGCATTTGATGATCTCGGAAATGGCAAGTCGGGTTGCAGATGAGAATTTCCTCTTGGAAAAGACGTGTTGGAAATAGAGTGCTCTGGTGAGAAACAGCTCAACGCTGGAATCGGTAAAAAGTCCAACCAAATGACAGGTTGACACTAGCCACTCCCCAAAGTCCTCACCACGACCGACGACAAAGACAAAAATCCAAGAGCCCCCCCCCCCTTATAATTTCTTATTTTGCACAAAACACTCCAATCAAATACACTAAGTAGTGACTTCTACTCCATGTTTTGTCGGATCGGTAGGCTTTGTAATGTATTTGGGTGTGGTTAATAAATTTTTTGGTGTTTTTTTTAAAAAAAAGTACACTAACTTGGTAACTCCAATTTTAAGTAAGTCCTTGAAGCCACTAAAATGAATCATCTCCCTTCACTAACCCTTCAAAATTAGTCCCAAATGAACCAACATAATATTACTTTCCCCCACTAATAACACCAATTAGTAAGTAATCCACCATCATCGGATACTGACTAGGCTACGCTCACAACAAGGACAGCGGCCGCGCATACCAGCACCGTCGACCGGACAGTCCCGGCACCGCTCTCGTCCACCTTCGCTGGCGTCTCCACCGTCGGAGTCACATTCGCCGCCGTAGCCGCCGCCTTCGCCCCATTCCAATGCGAACTCACCACCCCGCATTTCCCCACACCTGTTTAAAAATAAAAATAAAAACAAAACAGAGGAGAAAAATCACACACTGCTAGCTTCAAGCTCAATCGAACGCACAAATTAAAAAGATCACAGCTTTTAACATCGCCGGCGGTGAGAAGTTGCTCACCTGCGGCGGGCTGGGAGACCACGCGGGCGGCGCCGCCGAAGTAGCAAGTGCCCGCGCCGAGGCCATTTTTATGGTAGTAGCTGTTGAAGGCGTAGGAAGCATGGGCTTCGATGGTGTTGGGGTTGTAGCAGCTCGCCCCGGGCTGTATCGGCCGACAATCCGCACCTCCTTCCCCACAAGCATAGTCTAGCGCCGCCTGCAGCTTCTCCTTCCCCACCCCCTCCTTCGCCACACACCACGTATCAGCCGCCGGCGACGACCCGCCGGCGCCGGAGCTACTGTCGCCGCCGTCTGCCGGCTTGTGCTCCAGGCCGCCGGCGGTGAGCGGGATGTCGTAGACGCTGGCCTGGTTCGGATAGAAGAGGCCGTAGTTCCTCTCCGACGTCGGGCCCGGCTTCTTGTCCTCGTTGAACAAGGCGAAGATGTAGACGTCGAGCTCGGCCTTGGGGCGGAGCGGCGTGCCGGCGCCGGAGAGGACGTGCCGGACCAGCCCGCCGTTGTAAGCCGCGGCGTTGGCAGTGCTGGCGCCGGTCTCGTTTGTGTCCCCCTTGGACGGCCACCCCGTCTCCGTCACGGCGATGGGAACGTCGTCGTAGCCCAGCGCTGACATGGCGGCGAAGACGGCGTCGACCTGCGCGTCGAAGAGGTTGTAGTAGCGGAGGCCGGAGCCGGCGTCGGCGACGCCGGCGTTGGGGCGGAAGAGGGCGTAGTCGAGTGGAACCTTGCTGCCGCCGGCAGCGTAGGCGAAGAAGGGATAGGCGTTAATCATGAGCGGCGCGCGGGTGCGGCGGAGGAAGTCGAGCATCGGCCGGAGCGCGGCGGAGGCCAGGTCGGGCCGGAACTCGCCTGCGGAGGGCGGGTAGGAGGCGCCGAGTGCGGTGAGGGCGACGGGGGAGGAGACCTTGATGTCGCCGGCGAGGCTGAGGGCGGCGAGGGCGGCGTAGAGGTTGCGCATGGCGGGGACGAGGTGGGCGCTCAGGTTGGCCACGAACACCTCGTTGCCGGCGGCAATGGCGGAGATGCGTGTGGCGGGGTGGTGGGCGGCGACGTTGGCCCGGACCCAGGCGGCGGCGCGGGCTGGCCGGGCGGCGACTGCGGGGAGGAGCTCGTTGGGGAGGGCGACGATGACGGTGATGTTGGTGTGGGCGAGTGCGGCCAGGACGGCCGGGTCGGCGTCGTATAGCTTCACCTTCTCCACCCCTCGCGCCATCAGAAGCTGCACCACCTTGCTCGCCGGCGGCAGGTTGTCCGCCACCCTTCCATAGTTCACTCCTATGTACCCTGCTTCTGAAACTGATACACAGTAGCAGAGAACGCCACATCACATCATCAGATACAAAACAAGCTTGCTAGATCTGGAAGTGACTGTGATTCTATGACTATGAAGAAGAACAAGAAGCATTAGTACTTACTTACCTGAGAATGTAGAGAGGAAGAGGAGGGGCAGGAGATAGAGAGCTGCCATTTCCACCTAGCTACCAAAGTTGAAGAAGCTCATTTAATCAAAGAAGAAAACTATTTTTGCAGAGTGACCACACAATCTCACATGGAAAGGTACAGATTGAAACTTTTAGGTGCCACCCATCAAATTAAATCCACAAGCTTGTGGAAACAGGGAGCTCAAGAATCTCGAGGGCATGACTAGAACAGCTAAAAAAATTGAATCTTTCTTTGCCATGGGATACAGTTTTAGAAGTAGAAACATGGCTAACCTACCCTAGAACAAGATTTTACAATGTGCCCGTGATCGATGGAATCACCAAGCCCAACCAAATGTACAACGTAATATCTACACAAAAACCAAATGTAACATACCGAGTACCGAGAACAGGCCAATAAGCAGCTCCCTGTCTCCCACCTCTCCTATTTCAGAGAGGGGGAGGAGCTTTGTGAGCACCTTAGCTAGCTAGTGTCTGGGTGTGTGAAAAGAGTGAGCTTATGTTGATGAGTTATCTATTTTATAATATCTTTGGGGGGGGGGGGGGGATGAGGAAGGGGAAGGGGAGGCAAGCTACCATAACAACCGGACCAAACAAATGGATTGAATGCGGGGATTAATTTCGGCCATTAAAGCAACATCTACTCGTGTACCTTGTTTGCAACCGGTCCATTTGTCTATGAATGTGTACTCTTTTTGCCTCCCCATTGATCCACTTTTTCTGTTCTCTTTCCCCAGATTTTAACCGTTTGATTCACTTTTTCTTGCATTTACTTTGCTTTGTTACGCTGGCTTCTAGAGAACTTTTTGGTGTTAGGATCAGTCCGGAATGGATTGGTTTCAAATCTGTTGAACGGTGGTTGGGATTAGCTAAGTAACATGGGTATAAAATTATGTAGAATACCAAGGTCGTGTGATTACAGATTGATGATGTATCTAATTGTGGATATATTGAAACAGTTGGACGAGAAGATCAGCCGGGAACATGCATTCTAATTAGTGCAAAATTCTCTACATCACTTCAATTTATTTCGATGGCCTTTACTTTGTTAAGTTCGATGCTCGTTCTAATCAAGTTTTAGAACGTTAGCTACCTTTTCAAGGCACATCTTTTCTCAGACACAGACGTTAGATATTAAGACAAAATCGATTGAAGCAAGACTTAAGCTAGTTCAACACCATAAATGTCATCATTTGTTCATCGGTAAAAGATTAGAATGGAACAATTTTTTTATACTAACATTGTTTAGTTTTTTCTGCAGAGGTGATGAGCCGGGTGAATCATACCTTAGGGATATATTAAGAAGAATTTTGTCCATATATGGTAATCATTAAGAAAAATGACCTGGGTTACAGCTAGTTTTTTTTTTATATATATACAAGCTTTCAGAAACAAAACATAAGTCCACAACGAGCTATTAAAATTTAGTCCACTGATCTTTTTACAGAGAGAGACTTTGGGAGCTTATTGACAACTAACCAAAAAGATTAGTCACACATGAATATCAGTCACAAGGCTAATAGTAGAGCGTAGCTAGAAGGATTAAATCATTTCTGTGATGTTTGACTTTTTTCGGTCCTTTGATGATGCGTGATCTTTACCTGGCCTGGTGTGACCGTCACTCCAAGTATTAGAGGGGCCAAAGGAGAAGACACCATGAGATAAGGCACTCACATGGCGGCCAATTTGGGAGTAGATTCATAAGAATTATGAATCTTCAACCACTCTTCCTCCACTGCCCATGTTGTCGATGTAAAGAAAGTAGAATTAAGCCGCAAGCCCTCTTGTCATTAAGAGTTGCACTAATAATTTACTCGACTCCAACTATTGTTTCATGTTTCTGCTTTTATTATTTCGAGAGGGAAGACAAGAAATGGGTGTTGGAAGATGGAAGGTGGGCTGTATGTCATCTTTGGGATCCGAGATGGAAAGTGTATTCGACACATGACTACCCACATGAAGCTTTGGTGATCTCCATGCGAACAATCCTTCCCTGAGCTTTTAAGCTAGACGGCTTGATTGTCTATCTGGGAGCAGACCAACTGCCCTTCAAAGGCTTTGTTTATTTCCCGGCCACTGTAATTTTGTTTGTTAAGATTAAAGTAATCAAGAGTGGAAGAAAGGTTTGTGCATAAGAAATTATGCATCTTAATTTGTCAATTGCGGTTTTATGTCTAATCAGTTCATTAGATCTACATCTTCTTCAAATTAATATTTAACAGAGCAAAACACCCTCTCTTACTTTTTATGAAGCTCAAATAACACTCGAAATTCTCTTCTCAAGTAGCATAAATGCCATTTCTTTAGGCTTAATTAGCCTATTTTTGACGAGGAAACTATGCATGCTCCATAATTTTATTAGGAGTTTAAGAATGTAATATTCGTTCAATCCCATTTAAGCTTCCAATTCATGTGGAGGGGATGTACGTGGGCCGACATTTAGTTATTAGCGCGTCTGAAGCGAGAAGCCCATTACGACCCTTCCCTGAAATTAGCCCATGAGCTGCACCGAGTTGATGGTTCACTCGAGCTGGTTCAATTAATTAACAAAATGGTCACAATCGAACCCAAATATTTCGGTTCGATTGTGACATTTTGTCGTACTTGGCCATTGTTCCCCCCACTCGAAATGGGGTTGATTCACTTAAGCTCGTTCCAACCTTGTTATTCCTGTTAAAAAAGTATTTTTTTAATTTTTTAAAAAAGGCATTAAAATCGAAAATTTACAAAAAAAATGAAATAGATAATAATTATTCAAGATTAAATAGTGAAAAATCAAATCTTTATCTTTCTATTTACATATTTACTTTTTATTTAAAAATATATATGTATATATATATATATATATTTCAATATATTTGTAATATAAATAAATATAAATTAATACGTGAATAAGATATACAGACAAACAACTTAATGACATCATTAATGACAAGTAAATATGTAATTCAATGAAGAGTAAAAAGATCACTTTTTTTATTATTTGTAACAAGTTAATCTATTCTTACAAGTTACGACCAATAATACAATTATTTTGTATAAAATTCAGTTTGTCATTAACTCGATCCAATTATCACACGCTCAATCCAGTTCAATAGGTCTGATGCAAGAAAGATCTTTACATGATATTATTGTGTGCTTGAG
>JAVDBV010002459.1:0-14736 GCA_032619315.1 Piper longum
GATTTTTTTCACAAATATATATATATATATATATATTTGTGAAAAAAATCTCCTGAGTATGAGAATCTTGACTTAGGGACAGTGTATCAGCCTTCAAATCTTTACTTTGTGGCCTTTATGCCTAACCTTTTCTGATTTTTCACCGAGTAAAAGCAGCAATTAAAAGACAAATTCATGCCTCCCAACAGATCATACCCACTGGCCCAACATGGAAATTAAGAAATTGTCTATACATGAGGCACTAGAGCTCAATGGCCAGATCCTATTCGACGGCAGGCCCGGGAGGCGATTGGCCGGTGACGAAAAGCGGGTTGATATGTCATCATCATTGGGACTCTTGCAGGTTAATTATTTGGGAGAAGGACCCCATGATAATTGTGCTTTGTATTTAGCTAATCCAACCAGCTTTGGGAGGCTTATGATTGGGGGTCCATTTGTGTCTAAGTACACTCTCTCTTTGTTTTTTTAACCTCCTTTCATGTTGCAGCTTGGAGGATGGTAACATATGTTCATGGGTGTGGCCTCATGCCACAGCCTTCTTTTGAGCAGCAAGGCATCCCCAAACTAGTGGGGTTGGTAAAGCTGTATCATACAGGGAAAAAGGACTGTAACAAAAGAGCAAAGCCTGGCCCTCCACCTCCTCACACACACAAAGTTGCTTGCAAAATTCTCAGCACCAAAATCCCTCTCCCTTGATATTTGCATAGGATGGTCCATAATTTTGTCTCCTCTTAGGCTTTGGCCAGTGTTTCCCCCTTCATCATGCCTCCTCATACCCAAGTCAATGACATTAAAACTCGTCTTTTGCCATCTTCATCAGAAGGGACATCGAGTAAAAGACACACTGCTTACTACATTGCTTCCCTTTCTTTTGTCTTAATGCAATACAGCAGTTGAAAGTCAGAATTTGAAGAGATATTGTCCTAAGAGAGATGGCAATGGTGGGATGGTCCAGATTTAGGAAGATTACTATTATGATTATTATGTATTAAGCTTATGGGAAAGATACATTTTGGAGCACAAAAGTGGGTTGCCTTTCAAATGGCTTTCTCTAACAGTGGTCTCTAATTCATTCCATTTTCAAATTAAACTGGATTACAGGGTAACCAAAAGCAGTACTTTTAGAGCCTAATGCATGTGAGTTCGGTTGCCCAACAAAGTGACAATGCTATAATTCATGTTGTCTCTTCCATGGGGATAATAGTCATTTAGTTACTCAATGTGCTATATTCCTCTTATTATCGTCTATTTGCATGTGAAACAAAAAAGTTGCACCCCTAACAAATCCGGGTTGGTGTCAAGAAAGACATTTAAAATCGAGCTAAAAAAATTAATTTTTTTTTTAAAAGAAGAAGAAATAGATGTCATGAGAACGCATATTCGGCACATTCTGTGGTTTGTAGATAACTTAGCTAGGATAGACAATCATGATTGTCTATCATATTAGTTCTTGGTGGGTATTATAAGCTAGGTATTATAATTCCATATGATTAGTTGATAAGACAATGTGCTTGTCGATTAAGGATATAAAAACCGATCTAAAGTTACAAAACGGTGGACAGAATGTTGTGAGAGAATGTATTACGTTATCCTGCACAAAAGCAGTAACGTTCAAAATGGAAGATGATAGGATGGTCAATTGAAAATCTGATGTTGTCACTCTTGTCTTGCCTAGCTTCCTAGCCTCTCTTATTTACATGATTAAATGTTGATTTATGACATAAATTTCAATCTGCATGACGTTGCACCACCGAAAACTTAGTTGAGGTTTATAACACTATTTATCTAAATTAAAAAGTTGCAATTATATCGACAAGCGTTGGCTAAAATTTTCCCATCAAAAATTCAACTTAGGTTTCTCTCTATTATATGTGAGTGTGTACTCTATTCAAGCCCTTTCAAGTAAAATTGGTTCCATAGTTTAGAAACTTGGGATTCAGACTTAAATTTGTTTCTCGGTAGGTTACAGAGTGAAGTTGACCCAGACCCGACATATGGCCAATTGCTTAGAGTTATTTATGCTCTTTTTTATTATTAATCCAACGAATAAATTAAAGGTTATATGAAATTATTATATACTACTCTCATTGATATTCAAAAGTATTAAACATATAATTTATATTGTATTAGAATATTAATTTAATTGAACTAAAATGAAAATAATATACTCTAATAACTTACATTCCATATCCACGCAGGGAGCAAATAGTTATTCATAAAATTTGACTTGAGATCATTTTTTGAGCAAAAAAAATTTTAAAACTAAGATAGATTATAGTAATTAAAGCTAAAATTACAAAAAAAAGGTTTCTAATACAATTCAAACTAATTAGTAACCAATTAGAGCTATTTCTAGCTAATAAAATTAAGAGAACTAGGCACACTCGTATAATAATTTAAATCAAATTAATAGCCTGTGATTTAATTAATGTATTACTATTCGCATGTCAAAAAATAAAACTAAAATAATTTCTCCATAAATGCTAACCAGCTACTTGATTGGTTTGTATATCCATAAGCAAAGAGCTGAAAGAAATAATCAAAGCTTGCTTGTACTTTGTAAGAGTGACCACAGACACAACTTTTAATCGGTCACTATTATGTCCGCCAATAAATGGCTGTGAGAGTATATAACTTTTATATGTCCATATATCGATGGTCACTCAGACTTGGACGTACATGTAGTACTGTCCATGATTAAACATTGAGGCAAGAGTGAGCGTAAATTAGTTTTAAACTTACATAGACATAAATCATAATACCAATATACGGACAATTGCAAACTACAAACTTTAACCATGTCCGTGTGCATGGACAAACTGTTATGTCCATCACCATGTTTATAAGATTGCCTGACGTTTCAAAACAGCTCGTTGATCGAATGCTCTTGCAATGTACTCTAAATGAAAAAATTAAATAATTAAGGGTTAATTTGCAAGACATAAGTAATTATTAACATGATTTTTTAAGGACTTACAAGTATATAATGGACTTCGAAGTAGGGGTGCAAGTAATGCCATTACTGTGCAGTTAAAGGCATTTACAATTATTATTTATTATTTTTTGACCCTGCATTAACTGTTACAACACTATTTATC
The DNA here is from genome assembly GCA_032619315.1 of Piper longum. NCBI lineage: Eukaryota > Viridiplantae > Streptophyta > Magnoliopsida > Piperales > Piperaceae > Piper > Piper longum. The sequence goes on from JAVDBV010002459.1 coordinate 3,099, forward strand.
ACTTTTTTGAATGTTTGTCACTACCAAGTTTCTACTAGTTTGATCAATGATAAAAGGTTAACAGTTGCTAAATTTTGATTTAAACTAAATAAATTTTTATCATCATAAATTTTTTATTAAAATCATAAATTTGGTGTCACTTAGCTCGTATATTTATGTTAAATCAACTAGTAAAAGGATATAATAATATAAAATTTCAATTAAATAGAGCAATAATATTACTTATTAAATTTACTATTTTTATTATTTTTTAAATAGGTTAAAAAAATACTGTCATTTTTATTTAATTTATTTTAAATGACTGACCGACCTCTTAAATATAGCCCTACTTAGGTGGGAAGAAGCAAATTAGAAGGCTAGCTATATTTTATGGACTACAAACTTTATATATAGGTCATTCATGAATATTCATGAAAACGAGAGTTGTGTCGTGACTGCATTATTGAGGAGAATTGGAGAGCTTATAACATCTTGTAAGGTCAAGGATTCTCCCATTTCCATATTACTACTAGAGGAGCTATCAGGAATCTTACCCCTTTTTGCAGGCTATAACATAAAACAATGAGCAAAAGCTGACTGCTCCACTCTCTGGAGAGCAACCCATTTACAGTGGAAGAACCCATGCCCAGGAGATGACAAGTTTTTAAGCTGGGTAAATTGAAAAGTGAGTGCCTACTCAATTATACATCTGGGACTCCGCAAACCCTACCCAACAAGCCATCTGCCCCTCCCAAAACCTACAAAATTCAGTACTCCACACTAGTGTTGTAAAAAATTGGAGGTGTAAACATTTTGAAATGGGCACCATGGTTTACTATCCCACTGTGCATGGAGAGTTGAAGCCGTTTGGTCCAAGTTGTAGTGAGGCACTCTAAACTAGAAAAGACGATATGGGTAATGTTTATCATGAATCAAAGGGGAAGGCACGGTATCTATAGATTCAATTCTGTTGTTATAACAACTCTTGGTGGCTACTAAACCTGCAAAGCTTTATATCAAAGCGTGGGTTCATGTGGTTAGCAGCACAGATACTGCATGCATAAACCTCAGTTGAGAGAATCCAATTGCTAACTGTTCTGCTAATGTTCTTTTAACAACTTCTGGAGTTTGTACCACGAGTTAAATTTCTTAAACAAAAAAGAGAACCTGTATTTTTCTTCAAAATGGAATTTTTTGTCATATATGATGAAATGGGCATTAAGATTAGGGTAGATTCGCATTCATCTGTTCACCCACCCACTTAAAAAAATGGTGGTTGACATGATAATTGAACGAATATGACTAAGCAAAACATGAGATAGTGGGCAGCCATTGAAGTTGAATAGACTTCAACAATATCCATATATATATATATATATATATATATATATATATATATATATATCTCGCCCCTCATCAAATCGCTTATTAATTTAGTCATCTCCTAATTAAGACCCAACTTAAATATCGAAGTGAGCTACTCATGCAATATTGCCATATACTACAATAAATGGATTGTGTCTCAATAATACAATACCCTTCTTAGTTAATTGCACACCCTCGTACTTAGCCGGTACATTTTTCATGCTACTTGTTAATACCGGACAAGAGTGTGAAATTAACCCAAAAAATGTTCACAATTAACTCGTTACGTATTTGCACGAGAGCTTCCAACTTTCTTATTTCTTTCAACAAGTACTGCTTCTCCAACTATGAACTCCAATACCAAGTATTCCCATTGTGATCATGTTGCCTTTCCAAATATGAGCATAACAATACCTAGCGCAAAAAAATAAAGGTACGCAATAACACACCAATGAAAAAAAGGTGAACCGACAGAAGCCGGTCGGTTGGAATTCCAAGAAAACCAACAGTGAAAAGTGAAAAAACAAACGGAAAAGAAAGGGGAAAGGGGGGAATTTAAAGTGAAAAAACTATTTTACTCATAATTTTTTAACCCTTCCTAATTTCCAAGAGCATTTACTAGCAAGAGCGAGATCTTGCTTAAAAAAGAGTGAATTTAAATGCCCCAATCATGAACCAGCGGTTCGGTCCAACAGTTTCGGGACCCGGCCCCGCCCGACCAAAATCATTCCCCGGTCAGAGAATGTCTGCTCCGAAATACGCGCGGTTCGATCCTCGCCCCCCGAAAACGTTGGTCGACGGCCACGTCTGTGGGCCCCGTCGTTCAGCTGCCTCGAGGTTCGGAGAATAGACAGTGTGGGGCCTGGGTCTGTGGAATGTCGGTAACCGGGTGGCAGCGGGCCGGACCGGGGTCAGCTTTCCGGGGGGCCGTGGCTTTGGTAATCGAGTGAGTGACCCGGAGAGGGCCAGGTGGTGATAGTGGGGACCTGATGTGGGGAAAACGATGGGAGCAAGGGCCCACGTGATAGGGGCCCGTGTGTAGTGATGCAGTCGATGACGTCACCTTGGAGCAGGTCTGAAAAAGCTGCTGGCCCGGACCGGATCGGTCCCCTCCCACCTATAATTGGATTGGAGCATCTTTTCGGTTGTGGGCCGTTTACTTTTGCTGGTGGGTTGGGCCTTTCAGTGAGTCTGTTGGAAACTTGGGATTGGCATGCCTTCCAATTTTTCATTTGTTAGCGCCAATGTTAATACATTAAATATTTATTTATTTACTTTTTGAAAAAAAAAGGGCATTGTTGTTGGGATCATCTGATAACTCATCCGATCCTGTTCTTAAACTCGGAGAGAAGAGAATGTTGGCATGGAGAAGCTGGTTCTAACTTGGAATAAAGGAGAAGGGAAGAGCACCTGATTATCAAAAGTATATCATTTATTATAATCACATAAATCATAGATTATATATCCATACTCTTGACCTCCTTTTTGGAATAAGATGTAAGAAAAAAAAAAAGTAAAGTTCTTGGGATCGAACTATAATTTTTTTAATGGCCATTTAACTCATTTTTTCGTTATTTTATGTGTTTATGAATAAATACTTCCTTGGTAAAAAGTGTGGTTCTAATCATGGAAGAAAGCTAACTAATGTATCAACGAATTGTGGAACCATATTATATCAAGTCTTACGATTTTGGACTATTTTAAATGTATTGGATGCACACAAATTTTTTGAACTTCTTGTATGTTATGACAAGACAAATTAATAAAAGATAAAAGATAGAAGTACAAAAAATAGAGGAAACACCAATTTTAACGTGAAACCTTTAATATATGAAGATAAATCACAAACCATTCATTATAAGAAATAATAGGTACACACATCTATACATCATCTGGATTAGACAAAACAAAACTCATTATCATCTTGTAATGTTATTTATCGGGTAGAATTTATATATCTCTAATTGGGATACACATAGAATTGGAAACAACTACCATTTCCAACTACATAAAAAACTTTAATTGGGAAGACTCGTACTTTTCGATGAAAAATTTTCAATCTCCAACTAGAAAAACACTTTCATTGAAAAAACTTATAATTTATGAGGAGAGGCTCTCCTTCCTCTAAGAGAGAGGGAAGTCTTAGTGCAAAACCTCACATTAAAACACACAATGATACACAATAAATTCAGTTGTACTCTCCACAACACATGTATAACTACATATTTACAAACAATAGATATAAGACATACACTCGAGATATGGTGAACCTCGTGGATACAAATAGCCAATACCAAATACTCATCCATGAGCATTAGAGCTGTCACCAATAAATTTTTTCTTCGTCTTATACAATTCTTCTCTAATTCTTCGTTCTTTTTATAGTAACTCCATATCTTTGCCTATTTTTACTTTTGTGATGTAGAAATATCCAATTTGTGTAGGGTAAACCCTTATTGTTGGTCAAAATATCACTTGCATTTTTAAAAAGATCATTTGCACCCCTGCTAGTAAATAGTGTTAAATATATGTATCAATTATTTTTTTGTGTTGTGTGGCCGAAAATGACCACAACTTCACTTTGATTCATTATGATGACGTGGTCGATTTAGCCACATCATCTAAAAGGAGAAAACGAAGCCCTTTTCTCCTTGCTCTCTCTATCACAAGCAAGATTAATTCCGTCGAGTGATGTATTTGAAGCATAGTTGCATAAATTGGAATCAGAATCGGAATCGATTTTCGATGGAGTCAGAATCGGAATCGAAATCGGTCTAAATCATATAAGAATTGGTTCAATTGAATCAGCCTAAATTGGTCTAAATTGGTTATATACAAAAACACTCACACCAACATATAACAAATCAAATGAATTTGGATGTCATGGTATTTGTTTTATTATATGGGATTTTCCCCCATTTTAAAGATTTTTTTAAGGATTTATTATGCGTTAGTTATTATTCTTGACTTAAGACGGTGTCGAGTCAAGTTTTATTTACGACTTTGCCACCGAACCCTTTTTTCTTTTCCCCGCTACCTTTTTCCCCAAAACCCGTTGCCGCTGCCGTTCGCTTGTTGCCGCCACCACTGCCGGCACCGCCCTGTCGCCGATCATCGGCGCCCAGCACCGTCGTGCTGTCACCGTGCCGCCACGACCATCTCCGGCCACCATTTGGCCGCCACATCGCCGGAATCACCCCACGAACGCGTGACATTCCAGGCTTGATTCCACTGCTGTCTGGGCCGTTTCACCGTCGCCGTGAAGCTAACGACCACCCCTCAACCTCCTCTACATTTCCTCTCTGCCCAGCGTCACCGCCGAGGCCGGTCGTGGGCCCGATCGGGGTGACCCACTGCCGTGGCCGAACTTGAGGACAACGTCGGCGGTCACTGCCGTGACGGCTGCCTTGTCGTCACCACCATGTCGGTCGGAGCAGAGGTCAGAGGCGAGGAAGCACGGTGGAGGGCGGAAGCGTGGCTGTGGAGCGGCGGAGACTGGTAATTTTGGGTTTTTAAAATCAAAATTCCAATTTTATCCATGCTTAAATAATTTAATAAATATCATACATATGGTATTTTAATCATTTATCAAAAAATCGATTCCGATTTCGATTTAAATCAGTCGGAATTGGGATAACTCGGCCGATTTGGGCGTCGATTCGGGGCCGACCGATTCAGCCCCAAAATCGGATCGGCACGCTGCCGATCCGATTTAAATCGGCCTATTCTATTCAGAATAGGCCGATTCGTGCAACTATGATTTAAAGTAGAAATTGTCAATTTGTTTAACTCGGCAGATCAATTTTATGTACACAAATCTAGTTAATTATCCTGATTAGATATATACAACTCTTACGAAACCATCTTTGGAATCTTATTCAACATCTAATTCCAATCTCTACTATCAATATTTCTACCTACAATAAGTTGGGTTCGTCTATGTTATAGGTTTTGGATTCCTCTCAAAAGATTGTAATTCATAATTGCAATCTTTCAAAACAACCCAATTCTACTTTACTGCCACGGGAGTAATGTTGAGTAATATGTATAAACTCATATTAATAAAATGACCAGAAGTAATGGTGAATACGATGTATGGACTCTTATTAATAAAATATATTAAAAAATCTCGAATAAAAAATAGGACATTAACCAATTAAAGTACAACAAAAAATTAACAAATTATATTATTATCAGTTATCTCCTTAATATGAATCTTTTATCTTTAAAATCAGAGTTTACTTCTAATTGCAAACTGTAAATGTGACATCTTGATTTTGGTTCACCTAAGAACTTGATCGGAAATGTCTTCATTGAATTGAGGTATGTCTAAAGCAACTAGTTTATAAGACTCAATTAATAATATAGATCGAAGTAACCCACTTGGCACCAAGAAAATGAAAGGCATCGCTAAATACACGTAAAAAACAGATCAAATAGAAACATCAAATATAAGTAAAAGTGTAAAAGAAACTAACTCTATTAAACTCAAGTGTATATTGCATTTGTTTATCCTCTATTGTAAAAGAAACTAACATTAATTTTTTTTTCATTCAACCCTCTACATCTTGTGTATCACTCCTGGCCCTGAATTTAGAGGCTGAATACTCTCAAGTATGTACTTTCAATACACTTTGAAACCACAAGTCTAGACATGTAATGTATTTTGGTACCAATAAACCTCCGCATTTCTAATAGTTTGAGGAACTTAAAAGTGGAGTTGTTAGAATCCCTTGACAATGGAATGGACGCTCACCAAATTCATAACCCGCTTTGACTAACCTATCTCAAAATGTGGTTGTCAGTTTTTCTCATGTCTCACATCTCACTAAAAAACTCGAGAAAATCATATATAGGCCTGGAAAGGGATTTATATAATATGTCAGAAGGAAACTTGTGGTCGATCTTATTTTCGAAATTAGAAACAGGGGCTATCATTCTCGAGGTTATTAATTACGGAACTAAAATACGTCTAAATGACTCATGCTAGGTGGGCTCCGATAAAATAGCCATTTAACAAGTCTTGTAATCTGAAAATCAAATCAGCAATAGAATATAGCAATAAACAGTGAGAAGAGTCCTGCCGACTTGTGGTCCGAGCTTTAAGTGTGACGTCTCATCTATAGCAAGCTCGGATTCCGAAACCCAAATTGAAACCCAATGCTAAGTAAAATACAATAATCTTTATATGATGCATGTCGTGATATGTGTTCACATCATCATTGCATCATAATAAGAAAGACAATGTTAACTTGTTAGGTAAACCTACAACTAAACATACAACACACAAATCAATAGATAATAAAACAAATAATTAATTACAAATAACAAATAAATAAATACATACACTCATGAATAAATAGATAAATAAATACATGAAAATACTCAATACTTTAATCATAAAATAAAAATAATATATACTATATAAATATATGGCAAAACACGAGTAAATATCACATACACTCGTATTAGTAAACATATAAATAATTAAATAAATAAACGCATAATCATTCAATAAATAAATAGTTAATTTTAATTAACCATGAATAATAATAACCAATGCAAAATACATAATTAAATATAAATAAATAATAACATACATGCATCAAACAATTAGATAAGTAAATAAATAAATAAATAAATACAATTTAATAAACATAAATAAGAGTAATATTAATAAGTAAATATTCAATTAATAATAATAAATAATCATGTAAATATTCATCATATACAACAAACATAAAAATAAAAAGAAATAAACAATAATGAATGAATAAATAAATAAATAAAACCAATCATAACATTAAAATATGTTAAATAATGTGGATATGCATCTAAAATAATGTATGGTTTATTAAATTACTGAAAATGGCGAATCAAGTCAACCCGGGCGAGTCGACCGAGTCAACTCTGCCGAGTCAAGACAGAGTGCTAGGCTAGGTAGCTGGATGCGGCATGGACTTGGGCATGACCACAGACATGAACGGGTAAACAGAACTCGGGCTGGCGAACGCAAACAAGGGTATACGGGTCTGACGAGGCGGACAACACCCATCGCTGGAAAATGCTGATGGTAGCGCAGCTGGTGTCACTTTCAGTCGGGATCAATGACCTAGATGATAAGGATCATGGTGGTGGCGGCGATCTGTAGAGTCCAGTCGCTGGTTGGCAAGAAAGAGGCCAGAAAAAGGGGCGGATTCGCCACGGGTGCGGCAGCATCATCAGTGGTGATCACGACCATGGCAATGATCATGGGTGGTCTCAAAATGAAGCTCTCGGCGAAGGGAGGTTGTCTAGGTGATCGAATTAGCCGAAGGTGGCTTTCCGGTGTCAGGAAATGGATCGAACGGGTGGTGGCAACAGTGGAAACTGATTGGAAAACGTCATCACTAGTGGAGACTATGATTGTGCTGGTGGTCGTGAGATGTACGAATAGATAGCTAGCTGTGATGCGGTCCTTGGGGTGCCGGTTCGGTGGCCAGGGGCAAGCTGTAGACTTGTTGGCGCCAAGCCGAAGTGGTGGCGGCACTAGGGGTGTAAACTCTAAAAATTGTGGGAAATCTTTGAAAAATAACTAGGTGAAGTTAGGTCTAACATGGATGGCTAAGATCTTGTCACATGGCATGATCTGAACATTTGACTACTCGTCGACTAGTGAGGCCTACCTATGGGTATATGCAATATATATGGATGAAAAGTTCAGATCGAGACCGTCCAAAGTCCAAACCGACTCAAGTTCTACAAATGACTAGATAGGTAGGAATTGAGGCAAGAAGGCTGAATGAGCCTCGAAACTCAATCGGGTGAAAACCTATGACTCAATCAAGCTGGACCCACGGGGCACAATCCAATGATGCAAAATCCCTATGATGCATGCAAATGAGATACCCTGAAAATCCCAAAAGGATACTAAACGTTGCAATAGCCTAAATCTATGCTTACAACCCTGGCTAACCCATAAAAATCATCTGTATATACCTCGTGTATACAATAATAGCTCATGCTCTGTTCAGCCTATATCAAGCTATCATTTTCTTGTCAAACATACTCAGCCACCATAACATGCTCATAAAACTAACTGTGCCTCATACTCATGGTCTGAAAACTAGTCTAGCTCGAGCTTGTACGAACCGACTCAAGACTGGCTCAAACAAGGTAAAACTACATGCGAGTAAAACTCTAATATGAAGCTGGGTTTTATAGTAAGTATCTCTTGTCTAAAACAAAATAAGGTGGAGCTTTGAACTAATAATGAAAATATGATTTTGTTCTCATTGTTCCACCAAACCTTGAGTTGCCCTACCCAAACTTGTTTGGGAAGTTAAAGAACAGGGTAGTGAGCTCTCGCGAAAAGTTCAAAACAATTAATATGTAGAATAAGAACTTCTCTCTCTCATTCAAAATCGTACATGAAACTTTCATCTTGCATGACTCCTAAGTGATAAAAGAAATAATTTCACTACCATAGGACCATTATAGTTATAGTCGCCATTCATTAGAGCCGTGAGATCCCTCAATTTAGTTTCACATCTAATACCTACCGGGATAAGATCTTGTTTATAAGTGAGAATGAACTATAGATCTTTAACTTGGTTAACCATTTTAAAGAAATGACTTAGGCCCATTATGTTGCACTTTAGGCCGGGTTGTTACAAATGGTATCAGAGTCAACCTGGTTCCGTATTAGATGGTGGGCTAGTAACAGGCCAAGTGTAGGGACGTTGGCTAAGCTGTCGGTCACGGACCAGACCAAAAGGTCATGGGCTGTGGCTAGTAACGAGCCAAGTATAGGAATTTAGGGGACGAAATTTCGTAAGGTGGGTAGATTGTGAGATCCCTCAATTTAGTTCCACAATTAATACCTACTCGGTTAAAATCATGTTTATAAGTGAGAATGGACTATAGATCTTTAACTTGGGTTAACCATTTTAAAGAAATGACTTAGGGAAATTATATTGCACTTTAGGCCGGGTCGTTATAAGAACAATCAAATAATATTAAGCATGTTTTTTATATCTTCTTGAGAAAGAAATGGGGAATTTATAACTATCTCGATATAAGCTTTTTGAAAAGATCCATTGAATATCTATTTTATTTAGTTATTTAGTTCAACTAATGATTCATTATCGGAGAAGACATTAACAACCTTTTCATCAGACATGTGCCTTTTTTTTTATTGTCTAATGGATTTACATGTTGATTATCGTCAGGCTTAGAACCAACAATTTATTAATAATTAAACAATTCAGTTATTGGGAGCAAATGGGCTATAGGCTTTATATAGTCAACCCATATGTGGGTTTTCTTCCCAAGCCCATATGTAGAATTGGGCCGGCCTTGATTTGTGTTAAACATTTTTGCGATTCCCAATCCCATCTTATACAATCTCCGCCATTTCCCAAGCTCAATCTAGGCTTGGTTGCTAATCTTGCAAGTAATTAATAGGTAAATTCACTCCACATAACTTAATAACAATCATCTCGTCACTCCTTATTAAAATTTTATTCTCTTTTTGATAAAAAACATAAAATAACACTAACAAACGCCCTATTAACTCATTGAAACAAAAAAAAAAGGAAGAGCCATTTGAATTTCCAAGCCTTTGACATTCACAGCCTTAAATGTTCGTAGAATTATTTTTTCAAAACAGTGTTCTCAGGATCTTTGGGTATATTGAACTTTCAATCTTCAAAGGTTAAACCGCTTCCTTTATTAGACGATTTCAATAACGGGTATAAATATTTCAATGACTAATTTTGACGAAGAATATTCACTAAACAACTCCTGTACATAATTATGAGGACGATCGAATGTTTTAGGCCGATCGACGTTCAAAATTTGACTCAGTGATTATTATGATCACACGAAAGAAAATAAATATGAATGTTTTTTCGTCTGAGCAAATGACCATGGCTAAGAAAAATCATAAATTATTGATATTTTAAAAGTTATTATTTAATCATTATTCAAAATTATTAAACTTAAAGTACATCAATCCTAGATTTTAAGCTTTTTACAATAATATAAAATTTATTTATTAAAATAGATATTTTAAAGAAAAGTGAATTAGATTTTTATGCTAATTGGCACAAGTTGAATAAATGAGGTACGTATTAGTCTTTTTTGAGAAAAAAATAGTATATATGACTCGAAAAATAATTAGATAATAATATAATAAATATAAAATAAAAATAAATTTTTATCTTGACCAAACTTTAACCGGTGCTTTCATTATTAAATTGTGTATAAACTATATCATTCTCATCCCACACGAGCTTAGCAAATTTAAACCTCAGCAATAAAAAAAATCTAACAAAAATCTTAAATCTCTCTTTTTTTTAACTAGAAAAATTGGCCGAATCGGCCATCTTTTATTGATATGATAACAGTATAAAACTGCTAAAACTGATAATTTTTACTCCGTGTCCTCAAAACTCCTAGTTGTGTGGTCTCATTAGGGGGTCGAGAAAAATTAACGATGATGGTATAAGAAATGCCATATATTTGAATCAAACTTTAGGAAATTAAGTTAATACATGCATGGAACAACGCTAAGATTTTTTCAAGGAACAACTCTTATTTTGTAGGACAAACTAGTTGGAACTAAAAACAAGTAGAAAAGGTTAGCTCCATATCTATCATACATTCATACATGAACAATCAATGATGAATAGGTATTTAACGCTATCTTTTTGCTTCCTATATATGGCCGGGAATTTTCTGTGGCAAGTATATATACACTGATTAACTCGTAAATGCATGCGTTGAGCTAATCAACCCACAAGTCATCTAACACCTCTTCTCATGAAAACTAATGTACATTATGAAGTTAATCTTTACAATACTGCTTTCATTACATATTCACTCAACATGCAACTCAACTAAAAATGGTGGGTAGGAAACATATTCACAGGCATGTTCATCCGATCAATTATTGATAAATATTGAAACAAAACACATACCCACAGACACAAAACAAATTTAAAATACAACAGAAACTTAAAACATCAAACGAAAAATAAAGAATAATTTTCAACCATGCTAAATTTCAATTCAAAATACAACTTAGAAAGTTACATAATACTTGTAAATGATTTAACTTAAGTGTGAATGATTTTTAATTATTGTAATAATAATGCATGAAATAGGAAGAGTGAAAACAAGGTGATTTACTCCAAACGTTGAAATGGACAGCCAACAGTTGCTTGGCCTTCTCCTTTGTTTTCCGGCCAACCTCCGACTGCGCCACCATGCGAAGTTGGCCAACGCCGCCGACCTCCACCATCTCCTCCAC
>JAVDBV010002460.1:0-15008 GCA_032619315.1 Piper longum
TGTGTGTAGATGTATATATATATATATATATATATACATCTACACACACACATTCTTTTTAATAAAAAAAAAATCAATATTTGTCTGAGATTAAAAATAAAAAAAATAGTCAATCAAAATAATAAAAAAACTAAAAAACACAATGAAATACCTCATACACAAAATAACATGCTGAAATCTCGCTAACCATAATTTTTTAAAAATAATAAAAATACCTTTTATGGTAAAAGGTCATTAATTAGAACTTGAGTGGCCTCAACTTTTAATATCTTCTTAGCAAACGTCTATCTAATTATCTTGAAAAAATATATAATAAAAATATTAAATAATTATAATTTATTTTTCATTCTAACAAGATATATTTTTAAAGTCAATTACAGTCGATATTGAATATATTAAATTATTACAATTTATCTAATTATTTGATTAAAATTTATTTACAAAATTAAAATTTATATGATAAGTTGCCTAGTATATATAATAAACCAACTTAACTTTACCCACGTCATGTAATGTTAATTAAGTTCATTTTTAAGATTAATTTAGCACTGCCTATAAAGTCAAACGAAGTGATTCACAATCGCCATGCGTGTGAAGTTTAAAATTATATATATATATATTGAGAGAGAAAGAGAGAGAGAGAGAGAGAGCAGATCGTGAGCACCTCCTCTTATAAACCGTTAGATTAGATCAATTCTTGACCCTTTTGTCTCTACATCCCAACCAAGATGAGGCACGTCTCTGTCGTCAACGGCATCATCCACCGGGCTACAACGACAAGCGCCAGCACAAGCTCCAATCCCGCTCCTCCACATAGCCGGCGACACCGACTTGGTACTGTTCAACTCCGGCCCATTTAAGAACTATGTAGTCAGCCAACTCCGTTTTTTTTTTTAAATAACCCAATCAACATATTCTACAATTTGCTCTGGGTCAGATTGCAGCTGTGAAGGTGGGTGATGGTCGCCCATCTGCAAGTGGGTAGCTCTGGCCAGTCGACTCAGACGATGGCCAGCCGGAGGTGATGCTTGCCCACCTGTAACTGCCGATATTCACCACATTGTTGAGACAAAGGGTGAATCGAACGGATCAGACCGATTCGTGAAAAATAGGATAAAATTAGTTACTCAAATTGTTTAAAATTGATTTGTTATTAGTTAGGATATATTATTTTTTATAATTTTTTTTAATTTTTTTAATTTATTTAAAATTAATTATTATTTTTAATTAAAATCATTATCAAATTAATTTTTAATTACAAAAATATCTCACTCCATTTTTTTCCCCCTAATTTTCTTTCCCCGATTATTCATGCCCCTACCAACACGGCCTCCTTTTACCGTGTGGCCACCGCAGCCCAATCCACCCCATTAGGGTTAGAAAAATTCAGTTCAAGTGACAATCTGCTAGACTAGGCTAGTTTGTGTAGAACACAATCCTTTGTCTTGGCTTGAATGGTATATTCCAATTCCTGATCCAAATCTTAGCTGCCCTCTTCCAAACTCTTTTTTTTTTTTTTGGGAAGACAAAAACTCAATTTTTACAATAGAAAACCACCGCATCACAATCAACCTCTTGCTCCCAAACAAATTATAAGCTAATCTATTATATATCCAGCTCAGCATATCATTTTGTATTCTACTTAGCCGCCCAGAGTTGCATAGAGTTAGAGAGGTCTTTTCATCTGTCGTGCGTAATTGGAACTTACCCCAACAAACTACAGAAAGTTCACTATCTGATGAGCCTAATTCCCAGAATACAGATGAACTTCCTCGGCAATTTCAATGTCTGTTTCTGTTCACTTCTATGGCATCTACACTGTCTCAGAGACACGTCCTTGCCTATTTATCTGTGGCAAGTACCAATAGCTACCTACGAATTTTACTACTACTACTACATATAGATCAATCCAACATCCAAGCTAAGTACTCAAATCTTCACATTCCTTCACACCATGCTTGATCCATCATTCCTAACGTGGTCTCTTCTGCTCTTTATCCTTCCTCTCTTCTACCTTCTCGTCAGAGGAGGAGAGGGAAGGGAAAGAAGGCGAAAACTGCCGCCGGGTTCAATGGGAATCCCAGTGATAGGCCAGAGCTTGCAGCTACTACAAGCTATGCGAGCCAACACGGCGGAGAAGTGGGTAGAGGAGAGGGTGAGCAAGTACGGACCTGTGTCGAAGCTAAGCCTGTTTGGTAAGCCGACGGTGCTCGTAAAGGGGCCGGCGGCTAATAAGATGATATTCTCCGGCCGGTCGGAGGTGTTGAGCAATGAGCAAACACAGTCAATTCAGAGGATACTGGGAGAAAGGAACCTGTTGGCCTTGCAGGGAGAAGACCATAGGCGTGTTAGAGGTGCTCTCATGTCCTTCCTAAAACCAGAGGTGCTCAAAGACTATGTGCCCAAGATTGATATTGAGGTCAGGAATCACTTGGACAGATATTGGAGAAACCAATCAACTATCAAGGTACGGTAAAACATAGGGTTACATAGCCATAGACAGATCATATTGATCGATAAATGTACTAATCTGATACAAACTTAATTCGTATCAATAATTTTAAGGAATAAATGGGAGAAATAATGATGAAAATAAGGAGAAGATACACGATAACCCATGATAGGGAGGTGGGAAGAGATAGCCCGGATGGCAGGCTCTAGGGGTGAGAGTATTTCTCTGCAAATACCAATCTATATCCATTGATCCAATTCTACATAGTTATATATTGTTACAGCAGTTACACAAAATAAAGAAACAAAGTACATGTAACTGCTCACTTTTTATCTCTATCCTCACTGTACAAGGTATCCATACAACACACAAAATAACCATTCTAATATAGAGATTATTATGCATGCAACAGAATCTCAATATGTATAGCTCAATATCATCATATATTTGAAAACTACGGTTTCACGTAATCTTGATTTGCAGGTAATGCCATTGATGAAGACCTTGACGTTTGATATCCTGAGCTCTCTCCTCCTCGGTTTGGAAGAAGGCTCCTTGCGCCGAGATTTTGCAAAAGGCTTTGAAGAGATGATGTTGGGGATGTGGGCAGTGCCCATCAACCTGCCGCTCACTCGGTTCAACCGGAGCTTGAAGGCCAGCAAGAGGGTGCAAAGTATGATCAAGGAGTTAGTGGGGCAGAAGAGAGAGGCCCTCCGGCAAGCTCGTATCTCCCCGCAATCCGATCTTTTCACTTGCCTGCTCAGCACTGCCAGACAAAGTGAGGATAGCGAGGAGGCTGGAGTGAGCGAGCAAGAGGTCATTGACAATGTGACCATCACCATGGTTGGTGGTCATGACACCTCCTCTGTAGTCATGACCTTCTTGATCAGACTTCTTGCTAATGAACCACAAGTGCTTGCCAATGTGCTACGAGGTAAGTGGTGTAAGATGCTTAGTAAATAGTCTGATATGATTGGGCAACAAGTTTTTCGATGACATTCTTCTACGCTGTAGAGCAAGAAGAGATTGCCAAAGGAAAAGTAGAGGGGGAGCCATTGACATGGAATGATGTCTCAAGAATGAAATACACATGGAGGGTTACAACGGAGCTTCTAAGGCTAATCCCACCGGTCTTTGGTGGGTTCAGACAGGTCTTGATGGACATCGAATACGAAGGATACCTCATCCCCAAGGGGTGGCAGGCAATATAAATTATTATTAATTTCGCTAAATTATCCTACTTATTATATATGTTCATCTATTATATTGACATTGACACTTGTGGTGATAGAAATTGTCAGGCAAAGCTAAAATTTTCTGTAAAAATAGACTAATCTTACCTACGTTAAAGTTCATCAACTAATTAAGCACCTGTGCACTCTTTTTTGGTGAGTAGATCTTCTGGGTGACAAGCTTGACGCAGTTAGACGAGGCCATCTTTCCGGAGCCAAGTAAGTTCGATGCCTCGCGTTTCGATGGACAGACGCCGATGACGCCGTACTCGTGGGTGCCCTTCGGAGGAGGGCCGAGAAGATGCCCGGGAAATGAGTTTGCACGGCTGGAGATACTGACGGCCATTCACCATATGGTGACCCAGTTCGAATGGAAGCTATGCTGCAAAGAAGACACTTACCGGAGGGATCCCATGCCGGTGCCCAACCAGGATTTGCCCATCTTTCTTCAAGAAAAGAAAATCTAGTACTACTTAGCAGCAGCTTCTTGTCTGTCCCTTGCGTATATCCATATTTGGATCTTCAAAAAGCCATAAATATAATAGTGTAATGACATAAATATGTAACTTAGTTCTATATAAAATGATCTTCTACAACAGTAGAGCACCATTTACATGTGGTGTTTGCTAAGCAAGATTGCATTCTACCTGGGATTTGAAAACACCATTTGTATATTGGATGGGGCATGGTGACCACGGGTAAACAATTCGACAAGTAAATGTTTTGAATGGAATGCAGACTCCATCCCTGTGCATGGCATCTTACTACCTGGATGATGATGTTAAAGGTCACTTGTAGTTTAAAATACAAGACCTCAATGTAAAAAACCACAATTAAAGTTGCTAATTAAGTGAGTCAAATTATGATCATTTAGTGTTGGGCTTAATTTGACTCGACTCGATTCAAAACTCAACATTTAAATAATTGAACTCAAACTCGAATCTTACAAACCGAACTTAAACAAGATCATGCTCGACTTAACTCAGTTATAACTCGATTTCGACTCAAACTCAACTCATAGATCGACTCAAACTCGACTCGATAAAATAATATAATAATATAATTTTTATATTATATATATAATATACTAATAAATTTAATTATAATTAATTATATTCATTTATTTACAATAAATTAACAAAATAAAATAAAATAGTTAAAATGATAAATATTCAAGTCTTTAATTTTTTAAGAAAGTTATGAGTTCAAATCACGCAAATTGTATAAACGAGAACACAATCCAAATTCCTCTGTTCCCAATGCTCTGCCCGACAGACATTTTTCAAAGTTTCTTGTGTAACTCATAAATACACACGTTCAAACTGACAAAAATATATTAACCACTTACTTTTATCATCAATAATTGTGTATGAAAGTATTACATAGAAATCAATATAACTATTGGTTAAATAAGCCGATCAGAATCCTCATTACATATTTGATTAACAATGTATTGCTATAATTTTTATTTTTATTTTTCTTTGGCTGCAAAAAAATTGTTATTACATTTTCCTTATTTTCCCAATAAATTTGGCATGTTTGGAAGATGACAAACGTATTTGAGTTTGGGATGAGGTGCAAGAGCTTGTTGGAGAGCTACATTTACCTTCAGCCCTCGGAAAATCCCATCGTATAGTCGACAAACAAAGTGCGACAGATCTTCTTCTTCATCCTTCCAAAAGGACTGTTCTGGCTCACTCTCTTCCCAGTCGCTCATTGGACTGCCAGGTTCCTGCTCTTCAATGTCGGCCTCATCATCCCCTATTTCAAATCTCCCATTTTCTACACCATTCAAGTTGCCGGAACCAAAAAAACCTGGATGTGCTTCGGGAGGCTCCACTGAGGATGCAATTACAGCTTTCGCACCATTATCAAGAAAGGCCTTCAGTAAACTTGGGCAAGGTCCACATTTTCCTGTACAGATAATAATCCTGTCCCGCCAAGCTCCTATCTGAAGGAGGCATCAGAAACATGTGTCATAAGTACAAATTGCTATGAACGCTTGCGTAATGAAAGACAAAGTGAAGTTTTAACACAAATAACACAAAGATTGCTGATATCATACCATCCACCGGACATCATCTGGAGTTAGATGAGTAGCAGGCACAGTCTGACGAAACAAAAATGCACTAATCTCCTGACCATCCTCCAATACCTTCATGAATAAAAATATAAATAAGTGCATTTCACGGTGTAGAAATAAATGCTAGAAAATAAAAATCAACAAAGACAAGAACCAAATATACATGAGTCTGACGCCCAATATAGCGATGAAGAACTCCCCCAGCTTGAAAACAAGGTTGCCAAGCGACCAAGTCAGCAACTGTAGCAATCTTTGCCAGGGAAACCACATCTTTTCTACCGCATCCTTGAGATAAACTCAACTTAACACTTTCCAGGAATCTTTCTGCGGCATCCCCTGGTTCAGCTATGACAAACACATCATTCCGCCAGCTGCAGTATGTGTGTCAACCGATGAGTATGGTGCATGTAAATCTTATAAACTAAAAAATTAAGAGCTTTATCATTGGCTAAGAAAATTCACCTTAGAATTGCACCAACAGAATCATTTTGAAGAGCCAAATGTACTATGCCCACGTGAGTCAAATTCTGAAGCTTTTCATGTAATAACCGAGCAGGTACAGAGCAGAGTCTGATCCCAGTAGGAGAAGGAGGAGAGGAGGAATCCTTCACACCTTGAGGGCCATCCAGATTCAGAGGAGGAACCAAATCAATTCTAGTCATCTTGTGAGCACCTGCTTCAGGGCTGTACATAAGTGGACTTGAAGGAAAGCTTCCAGAGAACAGAGGGGAGGTGAAAGGAGTGTGAAACATTGCTGCTGGTTTTGGAAGTTCAGGAATATTATTCAAAGAAGACAATCGAATCCCTTTGCGAGTACAAAATGACTCAAGTGACCGGACATGATGTGATTCTTTGCCAACATCAGGGCTACTTGATGCTTCCAATAAAAGAACCATTCGCCGCCGGCCTAATGAAGGACTATTTTCGACTTCAGCTGCAGAACATAGAGATGGGAAGTGAGATGAAACAACAGAACACACAAAATGGAATAGAGCATGAGAATAAACTGAGAATATTTTGAATGATAAAGGAAGAAACACAAACCTATACTTGACAAGTGACCATTTGGTTTATCTGACAATTTGTCCTCATCTAAAGGTGGAGCCAGTAGCTCACAAGCTCCCTTAAATTCCTCAGCATGATTGAGAATGTACTCCTGTGTAGCAGCTTCTAACTTTGGCCATACTGCAGGATCAGTCTCATCCAGTTCCATATCGCACCGCTCATCAACTTTAGGACAAAAAATAGTATTAAGTTGAAAACATTATATGCAGCCGTTTTTTTATTTTTAAACATTGCAATATGTGAAATGTCAAATAGCCTTCTACAGACAGAAAACAGAACTATAAGAAGCTGAATCACCTGGATTAAATCGAAAGTAATTGATTTCAGGAATCATGGGAATGAAGGTATTTATAATTTCTTCCACGCGTTCAACTGAACATGCACTTTCGATTAACACTTGCCAAGTATCAATATGACGCCATCCTCCTTTCCGTACCTGTAGTCACATGTGCATTTTACAACTTAATTTGTATTCTATGGTGCCCAAAAATAATGTCACACAAATTGTTTGGATGTTTGGCTATATCCATCTACAAGAAAAAGGTACTTTGTCCACACCTTGGTCGGAACAGAACCACATCCAACAGAAACTACACAATCTATGCGGGTATCAGGCCACAGAACTTGTGCTTCTCTGATAGCAACAATTGTTGGGTTATTGGCCAAAATCGCTCCGTCCTGCCACCGATTCGCGTCTAAACGACCATGTTGCTTAGATTAATATGAGTTCAGAACTCAACAGGTATAATAATCCTCCATAAAGTCTAGAGTATGAAGCTCAAACTAAAAAGAAACATGCCCTCGGTCTAGAAGTATAGGAAGTTCAAGTAACAAATAGATTACCATCAGAAAAATCATCAAGATAATAAGGAGCAGCAGAGGATGCCCTTATCGCCTCCCATACATGATGCTTGCAGCTACCCATATAAGCACCTTGCTGCTTACTCGCCGACAAATTCTGACCCCCGATTATTGAACTTTCTGGTTCTCCGCCAAAAGGTACCTCTAATGTGCCAACAGGATACTGCAAACCAACAGAAATGAACAAATGCCAACTCACCCTATAACAATAATTTGAAGCAGAAGCAAATAAACACAGCCAGAACCTAAAAGAGTGCAAAGAGAGAGATGTACAAACCTGATAATTGCGAAACAAAAAAGGTTGAGCTGGCATTACGCTGACCAGACTAGACACAACAAAGACCTTAGGGATGTTTTTGACTGCAGATTCTATCAAAAGATCACCTTCCTCATCAGCGCACATCTCTTTAAGCAATCTCTCAAAGGGTTCTGACCTGTACTGCAAATAGGTTTTTTGTGAGGTAATCTATCTTCATCTAAAAATAAAAAATTCAAAAAATAACAATAGTAAAATACCTTAGATCCATTAACAACAACCCTGATGTTCTGGGAGGAACTTTTGTAGAGTTGATCCAATTTTTCCATCCATGTTGCAGCTTCATTATCCTTTGGAGTACGTTCTGTGAATACTACCTTTCCTGCATGTAATTGAAGACGTCCAAAATCAATTAGAGGCTGGAATGGATCAAATAGTTACGCTAGGAGTTAAAACCAATGACACTCAAAAAAAAAAAAGGCTCAAAGGAGAACAATTTTACCAAGCTTTTTGTATACATCCTCACATTGTTCTAGGGTCATTTGTTTGATTCCAATGGCTATAGCAAGCATACCACCAGTAGAAGTGCCACATATAAGGTCAAACATCTCATGGATACGCTTACCAGTACCTTGCTCTATCTGTTTGAGTATTTGAACAGTTGCCAAACCCTTCATGCCACCACCATCCATAGAAAGAATGCGTAATCCTTGTTTTCCAACTTGCCTCCCTTTAATAGCTCGCCTCAAATTTTCATTTTCTCCTGCGTGCAGATAGACATTCAACATCCTCAAAATCATAAATTGTCATGATACAGAAACAAGAATATCTAAGCACATGCATACATGCAAAGATACAGCATAGAACAAAATTTTCACACTCTACAAGCCTTCTCATACTAATAACAGTACATTTTATTTCTACAAGAGTGGACTTAAAGCTAGCAATAGGTATGAAACATACCAAGAATTGCCAAAGCACGAGCTGCAGCTCTCTTCACACATAGTTCACGTGCAGTAGTCAAGCGAAGTAACAACTCATTCAGACTTTCAGAAGTGGCAAGAGTACGACGATTTTCAAGACAAAAGGCTAAATTTCCAACCACAAATAATGCTAATTTTTGCACCTAGATCCCATAAAAGCCATCAGTAGGATGATACTTACTTGGAAAAATGAAATAAAGCAGTACGGCAATGCTACCTGTACGCTCGTATGTGCGCATAAGATTTTGAGAGACTTAAGTACATCCCTGGTTAGGATCTTCTGAGCCACAATATCAGATGCAAAAGCTAGGTTAACAACAACCTCAAGAACAGAAATGAGCTCATCAGGATCCATTGACTTTAAAAGAGATTGAATAGGTTGCATTATATCACACTTTATTAACTGCATGACAAGAGAACGGTCGGCTGCTAAAGATGAAAGAGCTGAGCATGCTTGTTCAACCTGAAAATTATGTCAAATATCTTATTTTTGGAAACATCATGAGTTCAGGTATTTAGACAATGTGAGGCAACTTAAATACTTTGGCATTCCACAAGCATGAATTAAATATGAGTTACCTACATACCACATGACGATTTTCACTGCTGATCATACTTATAAGCTGTCGCATGGCATTTTCGTCTTTGCTTATTACAGCACGATTCCCACCATCTTGCACAATCTTAGCTAGTGCCGATGCAAGCAACGGATGATGACATGAAGAAAATCGAAATATAAGGGAGAAGAAGGCACTTAGTTTATGCCGGGATGCAACAAAATAGGAGCTAACTTCTGTCTGCAAAAGACAGAAGATAAAATTGAAATTTCTACTCCTCAAAAGAAGAACGCAAGACATTCTTATCACTGTTACCTCAATTTTAACATTGACAGATTTTAGATTTTCATCGGCTTCAATTCTGATATTGGCAAGAGATAAATGGCGAAGATTATTTAAGGGTAGAATTTCAGGAAGAAACTCAAGAGGGTTTCCAAAAAGTCTCAAAATCCGAAGCTCGGCCATAGCTCTGCAATTCAACTATAGGAAAATTTTAGACATCATCGGTAACTAACAGGAACAAAAAAAGCAACTAATTAGCAATCATATTATAGAATCAAACAGAATAGATATTTTCTGCAAAGCTGGTGACCTGAAATCTAATAGTGGCCGAACTAGTTTGTTGTGCTCAACAGACAACTCCACCAACTTAACACATTGTCTAAGCTCCACTGTTCACGTGTTCAATACAATGACCAGGAGGCACGGAAATCAGCATAACAATATCAAAGAAAGCAAACACCAGCAAATTTCAAAGGCAGTTAAAAAGAAACAGCAAGATGTACCAGGCACAGAAGCAAGCATGTTGTTATCAACTGTAAGCACCTTTAAATTCTTCAACTGACCAAGCTCCGGAGGCAATACAGTGAGTTTGTTATTGTCAAGATATAACTTCTCCAACATTGGCAATCGGGTTATCTCCACCGGCAATGTCTGTTTAAAAATAAAATAAAAAAAAGCACCAATGCCCAACCATACCACTTTCTACATTCCTATGCTTAAAAAATTAAACTTATGATATGAATATTCAAACTAAGAGCTAAAAATAAACTCAACCATACCACATTCTACATTCCCATACTTAAAAAATTAAACTTTTGACATAATCATTCAAACTAATAGAAAAAAAGTGAATTCAACACCAAATTTCAAATACCGATATCCTTTTTTGGCATACCAATAATCCGAGTCCTTGCAAGCCAAACGTAGTCGTACTATTCCAGTGCTCATCGGAGGCGTCTCCACAGCCCGATTCATAGAGTTTCGACCGGAGCAAACGGGCGAGGACGCCAACGCCGTCCGTCTGCTGGCCGGAGCCGGCGGTCTTGGACATGGTGACGGCCCGCAGCGGCTCCCTCCTCCTCACCACCCTCATCTCCACCCCGACGGCCTCCCCGTCCCGATCCCGAGGGGCCAGCTCGAGCGCCACCGCGTCGTGCGGCGGGGGGAGCGCCACCATGAGCTGCGACTGCAGGCGGAGGGCCACCTGGTCCTCTTCGTCGCCGGCCGTCCAATCCAGGTCGATCCGGAGCGACCCCGGCGGCGTGTTCGCAGTCTCCGGCGGCGACCGATCGGCGGCGGCACCGTCCGATCCGGAGTCTCCATACCTGAGGGCGATGCGGAAGGAGTCGGAGGGGCGCTTCCAGGCGAGGCCCCACGACATCGGGGCGACGACGACGACGACGAGGACGACGGGGGCGGCGAAGTCGAGGGCGATGGCGGAAGAGTGGAATTGGAGAGGTTTTACGGATTACAACACGGAAACATGTCCACCCCTGCTTACTTTTCAATGTTCAACCCCTTGTTATTTAACTACTATAATTACTCTGTTAATAATAGGATTAGGGCCAGGAATTATATATACTACAGCTAAACTTGTCAAAATCAAGATCGGCCTTGAACAAGTACGATCCGATTTGTGTAAATCATTGATAAAAGTAATTTAGCTTTACTTAGCGTTAAATTATTATTATACCGGAAAATTGATAACTTTTATTTATTTTCAGATTTTTTAAAAATATACTAACTAATAAATATTTTAAAATTAATTTTTATCACACTTATTTTAATCATTTTTTATCTAAGTAGATTTTGGGCAGTGGGTCTCACTAAATTATTTAAAATAAAATACGTAGCCCATCCAAAGTGCATGCCCCGTGAATATAAAACCCTTAGATATTTCATATAATAATATTATTAATTTAACTAGACGTCTTATGTGTTGTTATAGCTTAAAGCTAAATATGATCTCTTACTTCTAATTAAGGAAGATTTAAAATTTTATTTTTTCTACTCAAATTTTTATTTATAACTTGTTTTATTTTAAGGAGATGTTGCATTAACCGTATACCAGTAAAATATACTTGATATGATATTCGATCCTATTTAAAAAATTATAATCTTTTTATTCATGTAGGTGGGAATGACGTTTGGCAGTTTAGATTTAAATTTAAAATAGTAAAATCGTATATTGTATCGTCTAGGTTTGGATTAGGCACCGCTTTGGATCATTTTTATATATGCCAATTCGAACTTATCCCTAGTTATTATAAGATTGGAATTTAAACTTAAGCATTGCAGCCTTCCATCCAACTCATAATACATTTTTTTTGTTTAAATTATAATATTTATAGATTAACAAGCTCTAAGGACAAAGGAGATTGACACATGGATAGATAGCCTATTGAGCCACGTCAAAGTTCTAAAAATAATCATTTATATATTTTTGCAAAATTTTTATCTACCTCTTTCTTATCCTTCTCTGCAGTCTGTGGTAACATGAACTCTCAACACAAAAGCGAAAAAAATCAATTGCATTCAATTGAGCCTTAATTATATGAGGTCTATGGTTTTGCAAAATTAATAGAGAGTTGAACAAGTATAGCTAATTAATAATCTTCTTTTAGAGAGTCAGATTTTTTTTTTTCTTTTCCGAAGATCTAAGCCACTTGTGATCATTGCACAGGTATGGTCACGATAGAAAGAAAAGAAAACCGTTCTTAACGCACCTACAATGGATAACACTAATTGTATATGACCTTTTCTTTACATTTGTACTAATGCCCTAAGCAATATCAGTCTTTCAACAAGTAAAGTAAAATGACAATAATTTCTATTTCAATGTCTCCTTAAAACACCAACCAACAACCTTTTTTTTTTCGAGCTCAAAACTAAATGTGGTCAGAAAGCAGACTTTGTCTTGCAAATTACATTGAAGAGCAGTTATGTATGAACGACACAATGGATAGAAAAGCAATTACTTTTAATTATAAATTCATGTTTGCAATTGCACCAAAAAGAATCATTCACAAGCTGAATATCAGTTCCCACAATCCTCAACAGGATCAATTAAGATGGAGCAAGCTCCCCCTCCCCTTGTTGTTCCCAATCAGCGTTGGGCTCACACCACGACCTCGCCCTAATCCCAAATTTGAAGAAGATTACCATCTCCAATGCCTCAAACACTCTCTTATCATCCATAAACCCATTCCAAATCCCACTCACAATGCAATAGTTCCCATTGTATGGAGGCCGGTGATGGGCCGCATGTTGGGCCCGAGATATCAAAAGGCCCATTTCTTGCAGGCCCACTACGATCGGCGGTAGCCGGCTCTTTGTACCGTGGGCCCATGCATGGAATTGCTGACTAAACATGATGCAGCCGGAGCATGCAGCAACGAAGGCAAGCACCGTCGCGTTGTCGACGGCGAGCTCCGCCGGGAAGACGGTGAGGGTGACGTTGCGGGCTAGGGCATAGAGATTGTTGGCAAATTCTCGCCGGGTAATTGTCCAGGGCCGCCGGTGGTGACCCTGGAACCCTTCAATTTGAGCCCCAACTATGGGTGTATGGGACCCGCCGTAGTTGTCAATGGCCCAATGGTACACACCGGTGATTAGGTCGGCGGCGACGTACCCGACGAGGGCGGCGAGGATGGGGCCAGCGAATTGGTGAGTTTCGGCCGAGGAGGTGACCGACTTGGCAAGGCCAAGGAGGACGGTGGAGCAGCCGCTGGCAACCCAGGCGCGGTGAGCCCAGGTGGACTTGAGGGTTGGATCATTCAATTGCGGTCTATGTTGGATGTGGTTGCGTAATTGGGCTTCGTTGTGGGGCAACTCATGTGGGGGTGCAACCGGTAGCACCACCACGTCCAGTGCTGGCTCGGGTGGAGAGGCTGCTACGGCGGTGGTTGGCCTGCGGTGAGGGGCGGTGAGGGAGGCAGCAATATGCAGGGTAGAGAACGGCCGGCGATGCGAGATGGGTCGGCGGCTTAGGGGCTGCCAATGCAGTGGGTGGAGCTGGACAGACATAGTGGTGGTCACATATATTTATGTGTGGATGATGCGGTTAGATCAGAGGTATGGAAGCGGTGAACTAAGATCCGAGTTTCAGAGTAGAGGGGGGTGATGATGTATATAAGCAAGGTTTGTATGGTGTAGAGAGAGGGGATGAGTGACGAGGAAGAGAGGAGGTGAGAGAAGTGGGGGACGTGGAAGGAATAAGGTCGTGAGTTTGGAAGTGTATTGACTAGTAGTAGCTAGGGAAGTGTCGTGGAGAAGCATCCAGATTGAAGAGTAGAGAGTATGCACCCAGTTGTTGATGCTAACCAGTGGTCTGCGTTCAATCAACAGGGGCAGGCAAGCTCATTGTGATCCTATTCACCGTTCAATCCTTCCTCACTTTAGCTCTTGGATCATCTCCAGTTCTCGTCCACTTATGATTGCTTGGTCCCACTCCAAGCATCACTATCGCGTCATGGCCCACATATTCAAAGCTTTTTCACACTCACTTGTATGGAATTGAATTTGCTGTAGTAAATGTTATTAAAATTACTTTATTATTACTAATAACATAGTTTTTGCTTTTTCACACACACCTAGTATTACTTTAAAAAAAGCATTATTAGTATTCTTTTTATTTATTTAAATGGCTATAATTAATAGAATTTGGGTAATATAGCAGCAACAAGCAGTTAAATACAATTAAGTATGATTGTTTAAATCGATGAGAGGGCTACTACAATAAGTTTGTTGTAGTATTTACTCAAAACAAATTTTATCCCACATTATATTGATGCGCCTGCCTACATGATCACGCACGTAAACTTAGGGTGAAATAAAATGGAAATGTTTTATTAAGAAAATAAAAGAGTGAGATTAATGAATTAAGCCATCTGATAACCTAAATTAAAACCGAGTCATTATTATAATGCAATTTTTTTATTTATAAATTTTATGATGTGTAGTACTGTACACAAATAAATCATAAAATTTGTTAATTTTGTCATTAAATTATTAAAAATCCACCACCACATGCCACAATTGGTTTGAGGGTTAAAATATTCTTGAGATAAACACAGAGCCAGGGGCTAATGATGTTTTTTAAGATAGATTATTAATAACCTTAAGAATTTGAGATCACTATTTTCCTCGTTTGATGAATAGAGAATTAAGCTTCAACTTCTTTAACCACGGTAAAATATTATTATCAAATATTATCAACATTATCATTAATATATATA